>CAWUFW010022337.1:0-97856 GCA_963921515.1 Calotriton arnoldi | reverse complement strand
AGCCAGTGTCAGCCATCTTGTGAGTCCTTCTCCACTCCCTGTGATGTGAGCATGGTTCAGGGTGGTGTTGATGGGACAGTTGTGGGGGTGAGCTATGTCTGTGACTACGACTCCCATCATGCCATTGCCTCCACCCCACTTCCCAGCATTCCCATACTTACTTGCTTTTGTGTGGAGTTCAGTGTGTGTGGGTGTGAGAGCAATGGCAAGATGGCTGACAGTGGTGTCCTGCTGTTGGTTGGTGTGCAGTACCCAGCATGCCCTTGTGCTCCCCACGACACAGCAACAGTGTCAGACATCTTTGATGGGCCTTTCCACTCTCTGTGGGATGTGCATGCGTGAGTGTGAGCTTGCTGGGCCATGTGGTGGGGGATGTAGAGCTGTGACTACGACTCCCATCATGCTATTGCCTCCTCCCCCTTCCCAGCATGCCCATGCTTCCTTCCTTTTGACTCTGCTTCCTGTGGGGTGGGCTGGCTGTGCTGACAGGATGGCTGGGAGTGTTGTCCTGGCAGTTGTTTGGCTAAGAGTCCCAAGAGTGTCCCTGTGCTTCACACAACATAACCCAGGGTGGTGGTTCTTTGTGGGATCTTGTGTTAGGATGGAGGCATTGCATTCTACCAGGTGGGTACTGTGGAGTTTGTGTTGGGGTGTGTGTGAGGGGAGGTGCTTGTGACTATAGTCAGTGCTGCAAGTCCCCCTTCCCACCCAGCCAGCCAGATATCCCACCATGGAACGTGCTTGCATTGCAGGGAGTGTAAGTTGTCTCTCAGGATGTCAGTCAGTGGTGTCCTGCTCTTTGTTGGTGCACAGTTGCCAGCAGGGCCTTGTGCTCCCACAGCAGTAGCCAGTGTCAGCCATCTTGTGAGTCCTTCTCCACTCCCTGTGATGTGAGCATGGTTCATGGTGGTGTTGATGGGACAGTTGTGGGGGTGACCAATATCAGTGACTACGACTCCCATCATGCTATTGCCTCCACCCCCTTCCCAGCATGCCCATGCTTCCTTCCTTTTGAATCTGCTTCCCTGTGGGGTGGGCTGGCTGTGCTGACAGGATGGCTGGGAGTGTTGTCCTGGCAGTTGTTTGGCTAAGAGTCCCAAGAGTGTCCCTGTGCTTCACACAACATAACCCAGGGTGGTGGTTCTTTGTGGGATCTTGTGTTAGGATGGGGGCATTGCATTCTACCAGGTGGGTTCTGTGGAGTTTGTGTTGGGGGTGTGTGAGGGGCGGTGCTTGTGACTATGGTCAGTGCTGCAAGTCCCCCTTCCCACCCAGCTAGCCAGATTTCCCACCATGGAACGTGCTTGCATTGCAGGGAGTGTAAGTTGTCTCTCAGGATGTCAGTCAGTGGTGTCCTGCTGTTTGTTGGTGCACAGTTGCCAGCAGGGCCTTGTGCTTCCCACAGCAGTAGCCAGTGTCAGCCATCTTGTGAGTCCTTCTCCACTCCCTGTGATGTGCGCATGGTTCATGGTGGTGTTGATGGGACAGTTGTGGGGGGCAATATGTGTGACTGCGACTCCCATGATGCTATTGGCTACACTGACTTGGCCAGCATACACAGAATTCCTTCCTTTGAGTGGTCTTCACTGTGTGTTGGTGTTGTTGTGGTGGCTACATGTGTGGATGTGTTTGTTAGTTCTATTTGTGCCACTGCCTGGCTGTAGTTGTGGTTGTGTTTGTACATGTGTTGGCACAGTTGGATGTGACTTTTTTGATGGCATGTGTTGTGTTTATCTGACTGACATACACATTTTGGGATGATTCTGTTCTAGTTGCTGTGTAATTGCTATGAGTGCATGGTTTGACTCTCCCCTTGACAGTGATGTGTGTGTTTTGTGGCAGTATATTGTGTACATTTGTTGTGTACTCACCAGGCTCTGGGATGTCCTCTAGTCCATATACGCTCACTGGTGGAAGGATGGCCCGCACCTTCTCCTCCCAGGGCCTGAGGTATATTGGCTTGGCAGGAGGGCCACTGCCGGTGTGTTGGCTGTTGATATAGTCTTTCTTCAGCATGTCCTGCACCCTCCTGCGCACGTCATACCACCTGTTCTGGATGTCCGTCTTTGTGCGCCGACATGGTGATTGGGCGTTCACCCTGTTGATGATCCTCTCCCACATCTTGGTTTTCTGCGACATGGGGGTCTGTTGGACCAGTGTGCCAAACAGCTGTGGCTCCACCCTGAGGATCTCGCCTACCATGACTTCCAATTCACTATCTAGGAACTTGGGATTCTTCTTGGGGGCATGGTGATGGGTGGTGATGGTGGGTGATGTGTGTGTTGGTGTGCAGGTGAGGGTGTGTGAGTGTGTGTTTTGCTGGGTGTATGTGAGGTAGGTATTTGTTGGTGTGCTGATGGTGTGTGGCTTGTGTGAGGGATGAGCTGTGGGTGTGTGGTTGCTTTCTCTTGGGTGCTGGCAGTGGAATGGCATTTGCAAAGGCTCATGGTAGTGATTTGTGTCCTTTATATAGGTGGAGTTGTGGGTGTGTCTTTGTTCTCTGTCCCCACCCCCCAGTATTTATTGGCTTGGTAATTGCTTGTTTGGCCTTTTTTGGGTGATTTTTCCTTTGTGCTGTTTGTGTATGTTGGAAACGTTCTTGTGACCGAGTCGGACCCTGCATTGGTCTCGTACGGTGTTCTCCGCTTCGCTCACGCTGTGTTTGTGCAGTTTTCTATGCTGCATACGCGTCGGTCGCGGTGTATTGTGTTGCTTCGGCTCGGTTTTGTATGCGTGTCGGTCGCACGGCTTGTCCTCCGTCCGACTCGCTCGTGGTTTTCGCGCCTTGCATCGTACTTTGCGGTTTGGAGTTAGCGTGTACGTTTCGGGTTGGATTTGTTCCGGGTGCGTGTCGGTCGGGTTGGATTCGCGTGTTTTTCCGGCCGGATTGCTGTTTTCCGTGCGGCTCGGGTCGGTCGACTTGGTTTCGTACGTGTCGGTCGGATTTTTCGCGCCTTGCATCGCACTTGGCGTGTCGTGGCGCCACGGGTACGTGTCGGTCGGTATTTTTTCCGGATCCGAGTCGGTCGGTGCTTTTTCCGGCCCGAATCGGAATCGACCCCTAAGTCCACAAATATTAATAGTGAGGATCTTCAGATTACCCATTAAAAGCTGTATCTAAACCCGGCTGCTTATACACCTCTTTGATGATTACCATCTCAATATGCTCTTCCTGGATTTCCAATCTGCTTTTTATACCATGGCTCGCTTCTCTTAGTTACACAATTTAGCTTCGTCCCTTGTCTGAGGTCTGAGGTTTCTCTCCCCCCACCGTACCCCTCACCCCCTCCCCTTACCCTTCTTATGGCAATCAGGCTCAATCCTGAGCCTGTGTGATAGCATCTGAAACCGCTCTTACCCACTCCCCCCCTCCTTCCCCTCCACCGGTGCTTACGTATGTTTTCAACAAATCGAAGAAAAAAATTTTTTAACAGGGAAAATATAGAACATAACAGTCTTTTGGTTAATAACCATGTCAACGTCACAATCTCTATTTAGCTATGCTTGCTAGAGGTGAAATCTATTGTTTTTCGGTAAGCCTAGCATTCTCAGTTGATATATCCTCCAAAACCTTCTGTGCTTGGATTTCTGAGGTAAAGTTATAATTCCGGCCATGAATGGATACTTTAAGTTTAGCGGGATTCTGCAAAAAGGCTGTGCTCCGATATTTTGAAAGGGTGTAATGAGCTGCCTGAGCCTCCATCTTCTTTCCACTGTAGCGTGGGCAAAATCTGGTTTTGCGAAAAAAGAGAAGCTCTCCCACTTTCTTTTCATATTAGGTCTGGCCAGCTCATACACAGCCTGTCGCAGAAGAAAGTTTCCAAAATAGACCAAGATTGCACGTGGATATGACTGAGAATTTGACGGACGTTTTGAAATTGTAAAGGGAAATCTATGTACGCGTTGAATTTCTCTGTCCCAATCCCATTGTGCTAATTCCGGAAGTGCATTTTTAGCATATCAATAGTAAACTTCCTGATGTCGTTGCCCTCACTATGTTCGGGTATCCCTAAAAGCCTCAGATTGTTCCGTCTTTGACGATTTTCATGCTCTTCTAGCTTCCACCAAACATCTTTCATGGCACTTTCATGTAGCGAGGATTGGGTTTTCAAAGTTTCCACCGTATTCTCGAGGACCTCTGTACGTGCTTCCACTGTGCTTAGTCTCTCTACGATCTCAGTGCAGGTCTTCCCGACCTTACGGATTGAGCCTTGTAGTTTTTTAGATGTCAGCCGTGCATGTCGGTTTTCAGTTTTAACCTCGTTCTGAAAAGATCTCAGTGATTGCAAAATTAATGAGAGAGAAGGCTCAGACGGCTGTTCATCATCTTTCTGGGTAGTTTTATCTGGTAGCTCACCTCCGACCGAGTTTCTTTTTCACTTAATCCATGGGGTGAAAGGAATTGGGTAGTTGAATAGTCCCAACCTAGTTCCTCCACTTCCTCTCCTGAGGTTCTCTGACGATTAGATTTTTCTGTCCAGACACCTGTTTTGGTCTCCTTGTCAATCTATGCTCCACTGGGGTACCGCAATTGCTAGTTAAGGAATCCCTGCTGTCCCCATCACTACTGCTTGTCACCCCAAGGTTCGACTCGCGCCTGAGTCATCCGTCAGGGAGAAGAATTTTTTCCATGGAGTCAGGGGAAAGATAACCTGCCTCTGAGCTTTTCAAATTATGTTTCTTGTTGATTCTGCTCTGCTCGGTTTCCTTTGATCTGCAGAACGTACTACTTGTCCCTTCCTTGAGATTTACTGGGGAGTTCACAATTTCCATTATAGAGCAGTCCTTTCCCTTAGCGATTTCAGTCTCATGAGTGTTACCCCCGTCTCCCTGAATATCTGCAGGTATCTCCATAGTTCCTACCACAGTATTATCACATATCGAGCCCCATGTCGTATCTTCATTTGGAGGTTCTACTGATATCACTTGTGAGCTGCTCTGCTCGCTTGGTGTTATAACATGTACTTCGCTTGTAGTGCTTTGTTCTCCCGCCTCCTCTTGAGCCCCTGTCTCATTGTTACTCCCTTTCACAATGTCACTTGAGCCTGAAGACAGAAACATACTGGGTATAGCGAGTTGCTTTTTGCCCCGAGTTTCCCCACTGGCATCTCCTTCTGTGTAGGATGTATAGCATGTTTTTTCAAGTCTAATTTGTCCTTGTCCGACTTACTTCCTTTACCGGCTGGTGTATCGACCTTCTTACAGACATTCTTCAGGCCGATTTCATCACATCGCGCTGGTGCTTGTAGTATGTTTGAGCGCGTCTTGCCTCGTCCGCCCCGTGCTGCCATCGCTGAGCAATGAAATCCACAAGCTCTGTGAACGTCTCCGTAGCCAGGCAACCCAAATTGGCAGCCTTCCAACCCGGAAATCGTCGTCAGCAGCAGGCGAGCCAAGGATTCCCAGCGCCCGCAACAATCTTTGCCTGGACTCCCGGTCAGCAGCACTCCCCGTCCTGATCTGGGCGATCTACTCTTGGCAATATCGGCCCATCGAGACCAACGAGGAAATCCCTCTCGCATAATCCTGTCTCGAGTCGGAAGAAAAATCAAAGGGGATTCGAGGGAGGAGGAGGTGAGTAGTAGACGTCTCACTCAGACGCCATCTTGCCCTGACCGCAACCTCAGCTGATTCTAACAAACAATTAAAACGATGGTTAAGAATTGGAGCAATAAAGTAAAGTATTTTATTCGATCACTAGCATGATCATACGCACATATCATAAAAACACAACACATAAAAAAATCTCAGTACATAATTTCATCACTAGTATATACAAGTAGTAAGAAAAATTAACAGTATAACATCAAGCACAATATCTAAAATATAACAGGCTATGTCACCTTTTCAAAGATTAAAAAGATAAAGTAAAAGTAGATTAAAAATGTGTGGGATCAATTATATACTAATAAAAGCTAAAATATTTGGCTTATGACACTAAGCTTGGGTCAGGTCCCTCACTAGTGTTTCCCCCTACTTCAGTGAAAAGGGATCGTGTGACCGCCTTGGACCTCAGCCACCAAGCATATAAAAGATATCTTGATAAAATAAAAACAAGCCATTAAGTTGTGTCGGAACTAAATACACGCAAGGCTTCAGAAGGACGGGAAAATGACAGCACACAGCATGCAGGAACAATCCACTTTTTCCTCTCCTCAGAGTAGCATATACAGGGCAGAAAAACAAATAATGATCAAGGGTTTCAACAGCAGAGTTACAGGACGGGCACATAGGAGTAATGGTTGAATTTGTCCATCTGCTTCTAATAGCATTTAACGGAAGAGTACCAAATCTGAACTGTATATAAAGTGCGCATACCTGAGGTGGTTCTACATCATCCATATACGTTTCAAATCTAAAACAACTTGTGACATTTAAAAAATGTGTAGGTAATGTGCCTAATGACCTAGATTCAGTGCAATCAGTGTTAATAAAGTGCCAGTACATTGTTTTCAACTGAGAGATAATTTTTTTTGTTATTGAACGTGGATTGTCCCACAAGATACCCAACCCTAATTTAAAAGCCACCCCTTAACTTTCCCAAACCAGGGCAAAAGACCTGCTCTTTGGAGAGATAGTAATTCTTCCACAGCATCTTTACGGGTACTTGAGGATTACTAGTCCAAAGTCTCACCCAGAACAAAAGCACCCTCAGAACAGCACAATGGGAGATCGATTTTAGCCCAAGGTCGAGGCGTAGTGGCAATAGGGGTGTGTTCTTTGGAATATTTAGAAGAGCTCTTAAAAAGTTATTTTCAGCGACTTCTAATTGTTTAATGTCCTTGAGACCCGAAGTTCAGCCCCATAGAGTGCTGCGCCCAAGCCTTTTGCCCTATGTATTTCTATCATGGGGGAAATAGGGCGAAATGCTGAGCGTTTGGCTCTTTTCACTAGTGCACAATCCACGTGTTGGAGTGTCAAAACGCTTTTCATAATTTGAGGGGACCATGCCAGATTATCACTAATTCTAACACCTAGATAGTCAAAGGCATTGACCTGCTCTAGAGGTTGGCCTTCCAACAGCACTTTCCCCTTGGCAGATTTATAGGGGTTGAAAACCATATACTTGGTTTTCATACAATTAATTTTCAGACCCCAGGATTTGCAAGCATTAGAAAATTTAGTTAAAACATTCTGGATGCCCATTGGGGTTTTAGATATGAGTAACGTATCGTCGGCAAACAAGAGTGATGGTATTTGCTTGCCTCCCAATTTCGGTGGGTCACCTCCACAATCATACAACTCATTTATTAGTTCATTCATAAATAAGGTAAACATAGTTGGGGCCAACACACACCCCTGGCACACTCCTTTCCCAATTAGAATATTTCCAGACAGCCTCCCATCTTGACTCCATCTGACTCTGGCATAATTGTTGTGATGTAACCTGGTTAAAAGATGGAGTAGGGCAGGGGGAAGGCCCATGTCTCTCAGGGTAGTCCAGAGCCTAGTGCGGTCGATGGAGTCAAAAGCAGTTTTGAGGTCAACAAACACTACGTAGAGGTGGCCTTTCTTAAGTTGACCCCTTTCCAGATGAGCATTAGAAAACGAAACACTTGGTCCAGAGTGCTAGTAGCAGCTCTGAACCCCGCCTGCAAGTGCGAAAGTATGTTATTATCCTTTGCCCAATTTTGGATGCGTGTTAAAATTAATTTGCCAAACATCTTTTGGGACACATCTATGAGGCTGATGGGCCTATAATTTGCAGGGTCCCCTTTTTTAAATATTGGGATTATTTTGGCTCCCTTCCACGTAGCCGGGATCACACCTCCACGGGTAATGGCATTAAAAACTGCATGAAGCAGAGGGCCCCAGATATTGGGTTCCGATTTGTATAGATCTCCAGGGAGTCTATCTAACCCTGGGGCTTTGCCGGTTTGGAGAGAAGTAATTGCGTTGTTAACTTCCACAAGGGAAAAACTCACTTCCTCGTCACAAACAAACACATCATTGCAAACCCTAGGTTCCTCCCCTGCATCACCCACGCCCTCACCGACCTCCTCGGAGTATAGTGCCTGAAAATACTCTTCCCAGATATGCGGCTGTATGTGGAAATCATTTTCAACAACCTGGTGAGTAACCCCCTAGAGAAAAGATGCCAAAATAACCGGCAATCCTTTAACCTGGCTGCCTCAACTAGGGTGCGCCAAGTCTCTATTTCCCAATTATGTTGAGTTTCCCTTTGAATGCTCTTATAGGACTTCCTTTTATTATGTATCTTAGGCTTCATCCCCTCCTTTAATGCCTCCATAAGTTCAACTCTAGACTTCCTGCATTCCTTATTGTACCAGGCAGCATTTTTACGCTTTCGAGGAAGTGACCCTCCCTGGCTTCTAAAATAGGGCGAGATATTATTCGAGAGATCTTGGTCGCTGGCTAGAATAGCATCGTCATTAATGGTGGCATTAGACGTCTTCACAAAAAACTGCACCACCTCTTTGAAAACTTCCGAAAGAAGCTTACCATCAGCAACTACATTAGCCCACTTGATTCTCCTATTATTGTTAGTTGTAACTACCTGAGCCCTTCTTGGATTTTGCTGGCACTTTATAACCGGTAACCCTGAAAAACTTAAGAGTAGGGCGTTATGGTCGCTATCATTTCGGTTAAGAATGGCCATATCGCTTACTTATGGCCAGAGATCGAGATCGACCAAGATGTAATCTATTCTACTTCTAGAGCTCCCCCTCTTAAATGTGGAACCTGCATTGGGATCTGAGAGAGTCCTCCCGTTGCATGCCCGCACCCCCTGAGCAAGAGTAAACGATAAGACTTGCTGCGCTACACAGGTAGATCTTTTAAGTGTTGGGATTTGGAGCCTTTTGATTCCTCTAGTTTCATCCTCCTCCCTGACTAATTCCTGCACATAATCCACCGGCTCATATGTAGTATTAAAATCTCCGGCTATGATGAGGGGGCATTCATTATTGTCGGTTTCAAGGAAATTAATTAACGTTGTCATGGTGTCTGAGGGTTTGTGAGGGCTTTTAAACCTATTATAAATATTAAAAATCCTAACATGGATATCCCCTTTGAGCGAAGCCATGTCAATGGCCAGAATCTCCTGGGAGTCTATGTCCAGGCGCTTTATTTTACAAGCGAGTGTTGTTTTAGCCCAAATCAGCATACCTCCCGCAGGTCTGCCAGATGCTGAGTGTTTTGCTTCTATGCTAAAAGAGGTGAAACCCACCCTATAGATCGGTTCGATAGCCCAGGTTTCTTGAAAGAGACACATATGACAATTGTCCACAAGTGTACCCCACTCGGGGTCATTGAGTTTAGAACGTAGCCCTGCAATGTTCCATGACAGAATGTATAACTGCTGGTCAGTCGGGGATCCTCCCTTCCATGTTTGTCTTACTTCAGGGCTAATCCTTGTTGTGGGTGTGCAAGTTACCCTACTGTCAGATTGGCTAACTGGAGTATAAATCTCTGGTACATTAGGGTGGGAAGATATCTGCACCTCCGCTAGCGAGCTGGCCTGGCCGGGGCTCATAAGTATCACGGGGACATCTTTTCCGGGCTCCAGTCAATCTAGTTTGTCCATGACCGATAATGCCTTGTATCTATTGCTAATTTCAATAGGAAGTTGTACCTTTCTCATCTGAGCATGTCGTGTTGGTCGTGGATTTTGTAAGTATGGTGGGACGCTAGGTGTAAGATGTCCATAAAAAAAAACCAGCGATATTATGCCTATCCCCTGAGCTGTACCCCCTCTGGAAATATTGCTCCCACTCCTGATTATAGACCCTGCAATATCCGGACTTCGACAGGTTATAACAACACAATCTTCGTCGATGGACTTGCATAGGGGGCCAACCCATCCTACTCTTCTTACCATCAGGATATCTTTGTAACGTGAATTGTCGTACTCCGCCGAGTGGGATAACCAATGGCAAACCTTATTTTTTTAGCTGGCCTGTAGATTCTTGAACATTATCCTGCAGCGAAGGGACATTAGTAAGTATAGCAACATAGGGACAACATTCCGGGGGTAGATCCAGGATAGCAATAGTTTCTTCAGCTAACTTAAATAGACCTGGAGGGCCCGGGTCAGAGGGGGAACCTGATTTGCATTGAAGCAGAGCCTGCTGAGTTTGCGCCAGAGAGATAGGCCCCAAATTATTCAGAAAGCACAACACAAAAGATTTTGTACCTAAAACCTCCACTTCCAAGGGGCCTACAACAGAAGCTGAATAAATGAAGCCCTCATGAATCATAAGAATCTTAAGTGATTTGCTTTATCACCCACTGAGCAGTGGACAGTTTGAGGATATGACATTTTGCTGTGAGAGTAGCGTGTTGTTTGCTTTCAACAGTTGCATCAAGAGCCTAAGAGCCTAAGATTGCAAAAATATGTTATTTGCTGAGGTAAATTTCAATATATAGTCTGGGCACTATTAATATAACAACTGGACAAAAATGTAGATGTCACCTGAATGGTGTTCCATTATAATATCTGCTCAGAAATATTATCTGATCATAATATTGTGGTCAAAAGCCAAAACATCATCACTACAAAAAAATTGTGGAACAAAGTATCAAAGCTAAGTATATCATTTTTAACAGTTTTGCCATTTTATCAAAATGTAAAATATTTACTTTAATATAATTTTTATTATGGTGTTTCATTACATTATTTTTTCATTATCATTTATGTTATTTTAAAATCATTATTTAAAAAAATGTTGCAATGCACAATTTGTTGAGGGGCTTGGGTTTTTTGTGGGATTGAATTGGTTGTGTTTTAAAAATTATATATAAATGTGCTAATTAGTTCAATTGTAACTTATGTTAAGATTATTAATTTTTATCAGTTTAGAAGTTTCACTTTTTACTTATGAATTACATTTTTATTTTGTGTTGTTGGAGTTAAATATTATTTCATATACTTGCTATATATAATTTTGCAGTGTTGAGTGGTATTTTATGTGTTTGTTTTTTTAAAAATGTATATCTTGATAATAATTACATATTTATATTTACTACATTTTAAAGATAAGGACATTGTTTTGTAAATATTTATTTTATTTCATAGATTTAGTTGTATGTGGGTTTTTGAGTTTTTCGTATAACATTTTTAGACATTTAACTTTTTACAAATATTTAAATCATTTTGTTAAATGTAATGAATGCAAGATTTTTTGGGGAGTTCTTTAGAATGTTTTTATGTTTTTATTATATTATTTGGGTGTAGTCAATGTAACCTCCAAATATATGATCTTTCCATAATGATTGCCAAAATGTGGTTAGAATAATAAATCTGACCCCCACCAGAAAGCATGCACTTTCCTTAATGTTTGTTGACCTGGAATTAGAATAGAAAATCTGCCCCCAACGTATGCACTTTCTCCAATATTTGTTAGACTGGAGTTAATGTAGTAAAACTGCCCCACTCAATATTAGCATTTACTTGACTGTTTTTAAGCGCTGGTTATAATAGTACATCAGCACCCCTAATGTATGGACTTTTCCCAGTTTCTGTTATATTGTGGTTAAAATACTCAATCTGAGCCACACCATTGTATGCACTTTCTCCAATATTTGTTAGACTTGAGTTCGAATAGTAAGTATCACCCATCCCTTTCAATAGTTGCATTATTGCCAATGTTTGTTAGACTGTAGTACATAGTACATCTACCCTAATGTATCCACTTTCCCTGTGCTTGTTACACATGGAGTTAAAATAATAAATCTGCCCCCCCACCCTAATTTATCCTCTTTCCTCAATGTTTGTGGGATTCCATGGACACCTCAGTGTATGCACTTTCCCCAATGGTTGTTAGACTGGAGTTGGAATAGTAAAATGACCTCCTCTTCTATGTGTGCACTTTCCCCAATATTTGTTGGACTAGCATTAGAACAGTATATTTGAAGTCCCCATGTTTTCCTTTTACCCAGTGTTTGTTAGATTACATTTATGGTAGTAAGTCCGACTCCTCCAAAAATTGATGTATTTTTCTCAGTGTTTGTAGAATTGTATTTACAGCAGTATATTAGAATAGTTTATCATTTGCTTTTCCTCTTTTTGGATTGGAGTTTGGTTACTATTTTTGATTTCTTTCAGAATTTCTTATAAAATATTTTAAGGGTATTTAATTTAAAGTATAAATTTGTAAAATTGGTTTTTATTTGTGTTTTTTTTGTTTTATAAATGATGTGTTTAACATTTGATAAGTATTAGTTTAAATAACCTTTCTTTACATCTATTTGTAAAGCTTTAACAATTATTTGGTATTTTTTTATTTGTTTTAAATTAATTATGCATGCTTATATTATGATTAATTTTATGATATACATTATTAATAACTTCACTTGTATTCGGAACCTGCATTTATATATTTAATATTTATTATAATTTATGATTTAGTTTTTTGAATGTTTTAAGTTATTTCAAAGTTACATGTGTTTGTAATGACTTTTAAAAAATAATATTTTAAAATATTTGTTACATTATTTTAAATTAAACATATTATTAAAAACGTTTACTTTATTTAAAAATTATTTCAACTTTGTTAGTTACAATAATTGTAATAAAATTAAATATAAATTCTTACCTATGTAATGTAGATATTTTTGTCCAACATATTTTTGTAGGAGATATTCTTGTACTTCACGTTAGAAGTATTTAAAGTAGATATGTTTGTCCTCAATATTGTTTCCATTATATTTTTTGTATTGGAATATCTTTTGGTTGATATTATGTCATACAACCACCTGAACTCAATATAAATCTAAATATTCAGTCAATTTACTTAATATACTCAATCATTTGGTTGATATTATGTTAACCAACCACCTCAACTCAAAATAAATCTAAATATGCAGTTGTTGTGCTTAATATACTCAATGTTGTGGAATTATATGTTAGTACAGTAAATTGTTTTGCATAGGCACTGGGGGAGGCCACGGTTTAGGTGTGCTCTCCATCATCCTACAAGCATCTTACTATTTCTAAAATTCAGTGAAGCTTATTTATTTGATTCAGTAGTCTAATTTTTTTTCAGTGAGGCAAATGCATTAACTTTGTTCCCGGATAAAAAGATATCTGCTATACATCCTTAACCAAGAGGTAGCAATCCATTGATTCTGACTCTTAGGGGTCGATTCCGATTCGGGCCGGAAATTTCTCCGACCGAGCCGGACCCGGAGAGATTTCCGACCGAATCGGACCCGTGCAGTCCGACCGAAGCAGGCACGATGCGTCCGTATGTTATCGGACTCGAAGTCGGTCGGACTCCCATTGAAGTCAATGGGAGCCGGTCGTACAACGCGTACGCGGGCTCCCATTGACTCAATGGGTGCGAGTCGGACAAGGGCGCCCCTACAGCGGGTACGCGGCGAAGCGACTCGCGCCGTACACGCACAGGTAGGGGGGACCCATGGGTCCCCCTGTGTGCGACTCGCGCGGCTACGCGTACAGGGGGTCCGACACGGACCCCCAAAGTACGGCTCCGACAGCTCTTTCGAGCCGGAGTTCGCGGCTCGGTCGGACTGCTCGCGGCGCGCATCGTACTTACCCGGCCGGAAACGTCTCCATTGCGCTGGTGCGAGTCGAGTCCCGAGCGAGTCGGTCGGAGCGGTTCGAGCCGGGAGCGAGTCGGTCGGAGCGGTCGGGATGCCCGGACGAGTCGGTCGGCGATTTCGCATCGTACTCGCTCGGCCGGACCCGCGTACGGTTCGGTCGGGAAACAGGGCTCCGAATCGGATCCGGTAAAGCCGAATCCGTTTTGGAGCCCTACCGGCCGAGATCGGAATCGGCCCCTTAGTGTACATGATGTGACAGTGAGCTTGAGCCATAGATTGATGGGAAAAAAAGGTTTCAAAAGGATTTCTGCATACCGCCTAGATTCAGCTACCAGAGGTCTTTGAAAGAATAAGAAAAGGGTCACACCATACAATGGTATCAAAAACGTTTTCAGTGAGTCCACATGTGTTGTTTAAGCATGGCCTTGTTTGGAGAGATATTTATCATTTCCTCTTCTGCCATTACCTCTTACCTCTACCATCATATTTATTCATCATTACCTCTACAACAACATTTTCTCTCATGCTACTGCCTCTACTAGTATTACCTCAAAATAATCTCACCTCTCCTTATATTACCTCTTCTATATTTATCATAAACATTACTATTACCATGACACCTTCACCTTGTTATGACCTTTGCCTTGCCAATTATACCTACAACTAGCTCTATCACTTACTAATAGTAGTTTTAAGACTTTTAGTATTCATTCAGGATTGATTAAATTGTTTCAAAATCAAATAATATACATTTAACCATGCATTGGTACTAACCCTGACACTAAACCTAACCTGTGTTAAATAATAAATAATAAACATTTAGGGCCTGATTACGATGTCGGTCATCGCCGCGGATGTGGAACCGACCGACCGTAGGTCGGCAGTCTCGACTTCACAATTACAATGCGACCCCACATAGTGCAGTCGCAAGCTCGCATTTCTCTATGGCAGCTTGTGCTGCGGTCGGAAACTTTGCCTGCCACGTGGTGCAGGGATTAACAGGGGGGCACCTATGGTGCCCCTCAGGCCTCCAACCGGAGGCCGCTGAGGCAAGGGGGCCCTGCTAGGTGCAGCCTTAGTCGCTTTCCGACAGACTTTTCATGTCAGAAAGCCTGACATGAAAAGCCTGTCAGAAACCAACATTGTAATCCAGACGGCGGAAAAGCCGTCCTTAAGGGATTACGTGGCGGTTCCGGCTGGCCGACGGGCTCCTTGAGCCCGTCCGAATCCAGCCGAAATGACTGGCTGGTTTGACTTCCGACCACGTACATTGTAATTAGGTGGGCGGAATTCAAACCAGGGATGTCAGTCGGTAAGCCTCCAACGAGCGGTATGAGGCTTACTGACCGACATCCTAATTAGGCCCTTGATGACATTTCACATATTTTAAATACATTTCAGCCCCATGTCGTAACCTTCTCCTCCTAATAAACATATTTAATTTATTATTAATGAAATTAAATAAAGCCACTTAATTAATGGAGAGTTGACCTACCACTATTTCTACCTCTAACCCTAACCAGGGTTGAATCTTTAATTATTTCAATGAATTTAAACTCATCACATTTATCTTAGACCCCGATGAAAATCCACTCCTAATGTAAAGTGACTGTTACCCTGAATCAATAGCCATAGCTAACCACAAAATAACTAATCTTCATAATAAATATGTTATTATATATGTAATAGCAGAAGTGATGATGGGGTAGTAGAAGAGGTAATAAGGTCAAAAGAGGAAATTGTATAGTAGTAATGCTCAGACATAACGTTGAAAACTTAATAATACAGCATATGGTTAATGATAAAGGATGAGATTTATTGTGTTGCAGAAAAATAGACTTGCAAGTGCAACAGCAAAAGAAATAAGAAAAATCTGTGGCAGCCGTCGGAGAGAGCACTCCTTTAATATAGTCTCCCCTAACCTCACGACTGATGTTTGGTTTAAAAGATAACTTTTAATGAGGGTGAATTTTCGGTTGGAGGCCTAACCCACAGACACTAATGATGATCCAAAGTACTGTGGCTAGTGGAGCACGCACCAAAAAGATCTTTTCTGTCATTTAGATTTAACAAATAGTCTTTCAACCAGTGGTACAGCAACTAGTGATTGAGAAATTGTGACTTGTGTTTTTGTGGCGGGTAATGTTACAATGGCACCATAACAATAGTAATATTGCTACTGCTATCCAAAATGCTACAACTAATACTGATAATATGTATAATAATTGCAATGATGATACATGTCATAAGGATAAATACCATATTTTAATAGAATCTACAAGTGCAATGTTTTAAACACACCTGACATGGCCAAGATCCAGATGCAGTCCTCTGTTGACAATTCTAGGGATCTTATTATGAGTACGGCGGTCCTCAGGACCGCCGCACTCACGATGGCGGGCTGACTACTGCCACCACTGTGGGTCTGCCCACAGTATTCTGAGTATGGCAGTCAGACTGCCACAAGAGCTCCGGCTCCACCGGGATAAAGAATCCCGCTGCACGGGTGGTCTGCAACCGGCCTCAATATGCTGGAAGTACCGATGCCAGCACTGCTGAGCATATTATGACCTACATATCCACCGCACTTTTCATGGTGGTGAGCCTGCCCTGAAAAGGGTGGCGGACATGCAGCAAAGGGGGCCCTTAGAGGGCCCTCAGCCGGATCTTGGCCTGGGGGAGGATGCAGGGAATTGCACCCCCTTTCCAGCATGGTGTGGCATGCATGCCACATCGTGCAGGAACATGCTGCAGCAGCTGGCACAGCAGCGGTCTGGTGTTAAGCCTCTTCTATGAGCCTTATACAGCCGCTGCCGTGAGACTGCCGCAGCACAGCCGGCCCACCCTGGAATACACTCATAATCTAGCACAACAGGCTTAGTGGTCCTCCTGTCAGCGTGGCAGGGGGTGAAAGTGAGAAACAAAGGGATAGAGAATGTAAAATAATAAATAAATAAAACCACTTACCTTGCTCTCGCCGCATCGAGTTGGCGATGCGGCGAGCGCAAGGTAAGTGTTTTTTTTCTTTTTACATTCCCTATCCTATCGTTTGTCACTTTCACCTTCCCCGCCTCCGCCCCGCCCCACCTCGCTTACCTGCACATGCCGCTACTGCCCAGGAGAGACGAGGTACCAGAACACTCTCTAGAGAGCAGAGGGGTTACAGACTGCTCCAAGAAAGGAAAGAGTGGTAGGTTAATGGCCACTGGAATGATGCAATTCTGCAGCCATTGGGTTTTCAGGATGATTATGGATTTGTCACATTTGCCCCATTATTCATCATTTGCTACATAATCTGCAGAGTTTAACAGCTTCTAGCTAAAATGAATCGAAAGTTACTAAAAACATGGTCACATTTGTTCCTGCAGAGTGGACGGCCCTTTGCAAAGTTTGGTAGGTGATCATTCAGTTGTTTATTGCAGTATTTGGCTGTTAATCTGATACAAATAAGATTACATCTTTGCCCCGATAGTGTTAACATATGTAAAAATGACAAAATAATCAAGTAATACTATTATAAAATGTGCTGCACTACGCTGCATAATTTGCATTTTCTAGCTGAATTTTTGGTTAACTCTTCTGCATAATTTGTCCTTCCCCTGCCACAGAATTCCAGTGGCCCTGGCTAGACTGCACCTGCAGAGCAAAGAGATGCCAGACTGCCCTCTCTGGAATTGACCCTCACACCAACTATTCCTGTAGTTTTGATAACTTAGAATTTTCCCCTGTCATAGATCGTAGAATAACTGAACCTATTTTTTAAATACTGAAATCAAACAAAGTTGTAGAGTCAATGAAATTCCAATGGAAAGAGAGCATGATCAATTCAGTCCTGATTCTGCCTGACCACTTTATTCCGATGGAGACAGTAACAAGTTATTTGCCCCATCGAAATTATGAGATCTGTGGGAGTCAAGGAGTTCTGTATTCTTTGACCCAGACATTTTTCTGCTGAGTTCAGCCAAAATCTCTGGTTGAAAGTCGGGGCACAGTGATGAATTACTGATATTTGTACATTATTCCTCATTTCTCAGGGCATTCTAGGGATTCAACCCAGAATACTGTCAATCAATAAATCAATCAGGGATTTGTAAAGGGCGGCTACTCACCTGTGAGGGTCTCAAGGTGCTGGGGGAGGAGGCTGCTGGTCGGATGTTGTAGAGCACGGATACTCATAGTACGGCCCGCGGGCCGCCGGCGGCCCGGCAAGCCTTCCTTGGCGGCCCGCGGACCTTGCAGATACCTACCTGTGTTTTTCTTCTTTTTTTTTTTAAGTGCCAGCAAACACCGCCGGTTGCAGCAGCGCTCTATGGGGGCCGGGCGATTCTTTAAAAACCATTCACTTGTTAATGAGGCTTTGTTGTATTTCACCTCTTTTTAGCGCCCCTGCATCTCCATGCAGGGGCGCTAAGAAGAGGTGAAATACAACAAAGCCTCATTAACAAGTGAATGGTCTTTTAAAGACCTGAGGCTGTGAAGTACTCGTGTGCGGCTGTGTGTGCGCCCAGGAAGCTGTCTCAGCCCGGGCTGACACAAACGCGGGGTGACGTGACAGAGCGAGGGAGACAGACAGACAGACAGAGGAAGGGAGACAGAGAGAAGGAGACAGACAGAGGAAGGGAGACAGAGAGAGGGAGACAGACAGAGGGAGGGAGACAGAGAGAGGGAGACAGAGGGAGACAGAGAGAGAGGGAGACAGAGGGAGGCAGAGGGAGACAGAGGGAGGGAGTCAGGGGGAGACAGAGGGAGGGAGAGGGAGACAGACAGAGGGAGACAGAGGGAAGGAGACAGAGAGAGGGAGACAGAGAGAGGGAGACAGAGAGGGGGAGACAGAGGGAGGGAGACAGAGAGGGAGACAGAGGGAGACAGAGAGAGAGGGAGACAGAGGGAGGGAGACACAGAGGGAAACAGAGGGAGACAGAGGGAGGGAGACAGAGAGAGGGAGACAGAGAGAGGGAGACAGAGAGGGGGAGACAGAGAGGGGGAGACAGAGAGGGAGAGAGAGAGGGAGGGAGACAGAGGGAGAGATACAGAGAGGGAAACAGAGGGAGACAGAGGGAGACAGATAGAGGGAGGGAGACAGACAGAGGGAGACAGACAGAGGGAGACAGAGAGAGAGGGAGACAGAGGGAGACAGAGAGAGAGGGAGACAGAGGGAGACAGAGGGAGGGAGTCAGGGGAGGGAGAGGGAGACAGACAGAGGGAGACAGACAGAGGGAGACAGAGGGAGGGAGACAGAGGGAGGGAGACCGAAGGAGATAGAGGGAGGGAGACAGACAGAGAGAGAGGGAGGGAGGGAGACAGAGAGAGAGGGAGGGAGACAGAGCTAGAGGGAGGGAGACAGAGAGAGAGGGAGGGAGACAGAGGGAGGGAGACAGAGGGAGGGAGACAGAGGGAGGGAGACAGAGAGAGGGAGACAGAGAGAGGGAGACAGAGAGAGGGAGACAGAGGGAGGGAGACAGAGGGAGGGAGACACAGAGGGAGACAGAGGGAGAGAGAGAGAGAGGGAGACAGAGGGAGGGAGACACAGAGGGAAACAGAGGGAGACAGAGGGAGACAGAGGGAGGGAGACAGAGAGAGAGGAGACAGAAGAGAGGGAGACAGAGAGAGGGAGACAGAGGGAAGGAGACAGAGAGAGGGAGACAGAGAGAGGGAGACAGAGAGGGAGACAGAGAGGGAGACAGAGAGGGGGAGACAGAGAGGGGAGACAGAGGAGGAGACAGAGAGGGAGAGAGAGAGAGAGAGGGAGACAGAGGGAGGGAGACAGAGAGGGAAACAGAGGGAGACAGAGGGAGGGAGACAGAGGGAGGGAGACAGACAGAGGGAGACAGAGGGAGACAGACAGAGGGAGACAGAGAGAGAGGGAGACAGAGGGAGACAGAGAGAGAGGGAGGGAGAGGGAGACAGACAGAGGGAGACAGACAGAGGGAGACAGACAGAGGGAGATAGAGGGAGGGAGACAGAGACGACAGACAGAGGGAGATAGACAGGGAGATAGAGGGAGGGAGGGAGACAGACAGAGAGAGAGGGAGGGAGGCAGAGCTAGAGGGAGGGAGACAGAGCTAGAGGGAGGGAGACAGAGAGAGAGGGAGGGAGACAGAGGGAGGGAGACAGAGGGAGGGAGACAGACAGAGGGAGGGAGACAGAGGGAGGGAGACAGAGAGAGGGAGGAGGGCGACAGACAGAGGGAGACAGACAGGGAGGAGGGCGACAGACAGAGGGAGGGAGAGACAGAGGGAGGGAGACAGACAGAGAGGATACAGAGGGAGGGAGAGAGAGAGAGGGAGGGGAGAGAGAGAGGGAGGGAGGGAGACAGAGAGAGGGAGGGAGACAGAGAGAGGGAGGGAGACAGAGAGAGGGAGACAGAAAGAGAGAGAGGGAGACAAACAGAGTGAGTGAGACAGAGAGAGGGAGGAGAGAGAGGAGGGAGAGAGAGAGAGGGAGAGAGAGAGAGGGAGAGAGAGAGAGAGCAGAGAGAGAGAGAGAGAGAGAGAGAGAGAGAGAGAGGGAGGGAGACGGAGAGAGAGGGAGGGAGATGGAGAGAGGGAGGGAGAGATAGAGAGAGGGAAGGAGACAGAGCGAGAGAGAGATAGATAGATAGAGAGAGAGAGATGTGTGTATGCCGGGTCTGGTGGCTCAGTGGACGAAGGCGTCCGCTGCAGGGGCCTGTGTTCAACCTCATGGTCATAGTTATTTTTTTGCTCTAGCCCCGCCCCCTCTCCCACTGACCCCGCCCCCACCGGTGCGGCCCTCGGCCACAAACCACACTGTAAATTTGGCCCCCGAGAGAAAGTTTGTGAGTACCCATGTTGTAGAGGATCATTCGAAGAGCCAGGTCTTGAGGTCCTTCCTGAATTGGGTTCTGGTTCTGGTCTTCTGGATCCTTGGGATGGAGGCAAGGTCGAGTTGGAAGGATCAGAGTTGTCTGATGGGCACGTGGAAGGTGAGGCGGTGGTTCAGGCATGCTGGTCCTTCGTCATGTAGAGCTTTGTAGGCGTGAGTGAGGAGCTTGAAAGTGATTCTCTTGTTGACTGGGAGCCAGTGGAGTTGTCGGAAGTGTTGCATGATGTGACTGCGGTGGGGGATGTCAAGCATCAGTCTGTCTGTGGCATTTTGGACATTCTGTAGTTTCTTGAGCTATTTCTGGGTGACGCTGGATTAGAGTGCACTGCCATCGTCGAGTCTGTTGGCGATGAGTGCGTGGGTGACCGTCTTTCTGTATTCTGTGTGGATCCATCTGAATGTCTTTTGAAGCAGGCGGAGTGTGTAGAAGCAGCCGGACTGTCACTTTTGCACTCCGGGATTAATGCAACCATTGGTATCCTTAACTCTGTGTGTGCTGAATTAACACTCACTGACTTATTTGGGGCACTTCAAAAGAAGCCTTCTATGCTCCAATGGTATTGCCTAATAAGAGTATTTCAGCTTGTTGCCTCTTGTGTATTCTTATATTTTTCCTCTTTCCTCCTTTAATTTTCTTACTATATCTAGTCTTCTTTAAATAATGATTGTAAATGCTTTACCATTCCCTCATCAAACAAAGATATTCCACGGTAGATAATGTAGTGTATGTTGAAATATATTTTATTTTTTCCTTATGAAAAACGCTCCAACGACCTTGGGTTTTCACAGTGTTATATAAAACTTCAAAAATAAAATAAAACTATATATTTTTGCATGGTTCCTCAAATCAGGACCTGGGATTATTTCCAGTAGTTGCTTCTGTATTCTTTTGCATGAAGACATTGAGAAACAAGTGAATAATGTTCTGGGCAGATAATCAATTTGTAGTTGAGGTGCTGTAACAAATAGAATGCAATTCTTAAGGTCTAAACTCTAGCTCTGGTTTGCAACACCAATGTGTGGATGCTGTTATTTGAACTGTTAGCATATTTTACACTTGTCACAGCGGAAGGAGCTAAACATAAGGACCCCCCCTAGAATACATGCACATATTCAGTGGCTTCAAAACTGGCAATTTAAATAGATAGTTGTAATAGAGCACTCTCTCACATCTGTAAACATTTTATCATTTTCTTAAATTCTTGTGAATAGAATGACATGCACTATGCCACCATAGTACTGGATGTTGATTTATTAATCAGCAGAGGGACCCAGTAAATTATTGTATACTTGGATCCATCACCAAGAAGTTATTCAGCACATAGACAGAGTTGCAAAATGGTGGGTCCTCTAGAGACTGGCCACAAATTGCTGATTCACCCACCCTTCCAAACTCACAGTTTATGTGCTTAATTTAGAAGTGGGCGAATTGCAGAATTTGCACCAACTCCACCGAAGCAAGCCCTTACCTGGTACGCCATTTAAAACTGGGCTACCAGGTTATAGTGTTGGTTGCCCTGCCCTATTTATGGGTGTATTTATGAGAGCCCTGCATCACTTTTGCACCACGTAAAGTGGTACATTCGTGATGCAAGGCTCTCATTTTGATTTATTGAAGCCACGAAAGCCACTCTGCGTGGTTTTGAGTAGCCTCATAAATCATGGGTAAGGTGGTGCAGTGCAAATCCCCGGGAGGCTTTCCATGGGCGTTGCAGTGGGTTTTCCCACGCAACACGCATGGAATTTGACGCTGCCCCAGATTTACAAAGTGATGTAAACCTGGGGAAGTGCCAAAGCCGTATGCCTCCCGAGGTGAGGCGTAACGATCGCACAGTGGCGATTGTAGGAGCTGCGATTGTCACGTGACATCCGGACGCGGGGTAGGTCGTACTCCCTGAAGAACGCTAATCGCAGCTCCTACAATCGCCACTGTGCGAACGTCCAGAACGTCACGAGGGGGCTATCTCCCCCCCTTCTAGGTGCATCCAGAAGGTACCTTATATATCCATTTGTGCTGGACTTCACCGTGAGTCCTAATTTCAGGGCACTGTACATTACACACACACACTCAACCCGTCCCTGTTCAAGTAGAAGAGGATCCCTTGGTCCTGATGAAATGCCGAGATCCTTCTGGATGAAAATGGCATGAAACATGTTGGCCCCTTTCACTGCATACAAACCAAATAGAGCTTGAGAGGTTGTAATTCCCCCTCTCTAGCTATGACTTTCCCAATCCTTCTTTTTACGATAGCATAGGAACCCAACCAATAAAAGATATCCTGTGGGATTGCTATAGCTATTTTTAGCTCCCACCTGCACCCTCCCATTTCTACTCACAACACTTCCTTGCCCCCTCACCCCTTATTCTTCACATTGGCAAAAAAGAGAAGACCTCCGGCAAAGAGCGCTCTCGCGGGGCCCGTTGGGCATTGCAGCGCCGGCCCAACGAGGAGCTGGCCAATGATGAAGCATTACACCTTCCGGGGTGTGTGAGGGCCCTTGCTCCTAAAAGGAGCTATCCCCTCTCTTGTTTTCTTTACCTCTTGGCACCTGGGACACTACCCTATCTCTCCTCCTACACCTTGCCCTCCATAGGAACTGCATACCCTTGTTTTTGCTATCCCCCTCCAGTAGGGAACACAAGCAATCCAATATCAGTTTTGGCCTATCTAAGCCTCATCAGTGAGGTATAGCTTGACACCAACGGCACAGTGAGCACAGGACTCAGGTTTGAGTATACCCATCACACATAGGGTGTCACACTGAAGAAAACATAAAGGTCATGGGTAAAATTCTTTAATTGTCTCAGCCACTGGTAATTACTTGGGCCACATTCCAGTTCATTGTTTTTGCATAAAATGCCACTAAGGACTGAGACTGGCCACATGCAAATCAGGCAATGCAAAACAGGTCCTGTTTCAGTAGGAACTGTCTAGCCTGAACTGCCAGGCCAGGTCACCTCTAGATGTGAAGAGAAGCAACCTCAGACAGGTTCTAGGCTATTTAAGTCTCATCAATGTGAATAGAATTATTTTTAAAGCACAGTGGTTCCTAAGGTAGAGGCATAAGTGAAATGAAATGAAATGAAATAGGGTTTTTATAAAGCGCGTGTATGCCAAGGCATCTTAGCCTAAACAGAAATTTATTTGGGGAAAAACCTGCTGATTTGTTGGGACCATTTCCTCAAATCCACAATCAATTTTTTTAAAAGTTCTTATTCATCATGGTTTGCCTAGAACCTGACAATCGTAGAAATTTAGAAAACTTATTTTTTCAATATAAACATTGTATAGGGATGGACAATGCACAGATATGTTATTCTTGTTTTACTCTGACATCAGTTTATATCAGAGCTTAGGTCTGAGTCAGATTTAATCTCTGAGACTGGGGCGCAATCAGGTAAAAGAGGCCTCACATTTACGAGGGGTATAATACCTCTCACAGATACAGTGACCTCAGCAGATGAAGGGAGGTGCAGGTCACAGGCACAGTTTTTCACAATTTTCTACTTGTTGTCCATACATATCAGATCAGAGGCTGAGCCAAAAACTCCCCTGCTCATTCTTTATCTGAGCAGTGGAGTACTGGGGCCACATGGGAAATTTCTGGCCCCAGTCAGCATTGCGCATTACTCTCCAAGTCAATATTGTTGTAGGATGTGTAGCCAAGACAAATTTTACTGTATCCCTCTGTTTTATATTTGCAAACAAAGGGAGCCCCATTCACCAAAAAAGTAGAAAATCTTCACCCAAAAAAGTATTTATCAGATGGGTGCAGATTTTCAACTTTTTGGAAATCACTAAAATGCCCAGTGATATGCTTGGAAACTCGCACCCTTTCATACACTGCTTATGACCTCACATATTGCATCACTCATTACATGTTCTATGACATCATTGATAACATCACTGATGACATCTCAAATGACATAATTGATGACATCGCTGTGCATGGCGCAAAATATTTACTTCAGTTAACTATATCTGTTGAATTTCAGTGTTTTTTTCTAATTTAAAATGTTACATTTAAAGTGTTATTGTCACCTCACTATAACGTAGCTTTTTTCCGGTGGGTAGATAGATGTAGGGCAATGCATAAAGTATTTCTGCTCTATCAAATCAGTAATAAAGTCAAAACACAACACAATAACTTTTTTAAAAATAAAATTACACCAAAACAACAAAAATTAAATAAAAGGAACAAGAGATAGGATTTTTAAAACATTTGAAATAAAACTATTTCCAAAAAGCGTTGTGTCAGCCAACTGGTCCTGATAGACCTGGACCTGGGCACGATTTAAGGCCAACCGCAATGGAGCGCATGTTGTAAACAGAAATCAGGCTCGACCTGGTCATAACTTTTACTTCAGGACTTAGTCTCAAAAATGGAAGTCTAAAATTTTCAGCGGCAAGGAAACAGGCTGTGGCAGAGAAGGGCTCCATGAAGTTGGATAGCTGTTGGACGCAGCCTGGGTAATGCGGTGTAGCTGTTGGTTTTTGGCAGGAAAGCACCAACTGGAAAAATTCCGATTGCACATCCAATGAAATCCTCTTGTCGGCAGGATACTTTTGGCACTGTCGCGGGATCAAGATTTTTATGTTCGCACTTAATCACTTTTTCGGAGCTCAGAATCCTTCAGCGGGGCAAGGCTGCAGGCTGTAGCCAAAGAGTGCTCCATGAGGCTGGATACCTTCTTGGGGAGGTCTGGCTGAGTTTGTGAGGCTGGATACCTTCTCCTTGAGGCCCCACTGAATTGTATTTGCTGCTGCAGAGAAGCTGTTAGTGGGAGAAATCAGAATCTTCAGTCGAGATGCAACACACCTCTGGTGGATTGGCTTGGCAGGCTTCTCCCAGTCCTCTGGAGGTCTTGAAATTGAAAGGGTTTTTAAGTCCAAGGTTTGCAGGGGTGGTAAGAGAAGTCCATTCAAGAACAACCAAAAGTTACAGGACATCAGGAACAGCACTTGTGGGTCAGACCTCAGTCCAGCAGAGTCCTACTGCAAGGTCTAGGGCAGGTTCAGTTGAAGCTGGTCAGTTGCAGGAAAGGCCTCTTTTAGCTTGTTATGTCCCTGAAGCTTGAACAGGAGGTCAAAAGCCCACTTCTTTGTCCTAGGTATAAGAGGCACCAGGTCCCATCCTTCAGGGCTTCTGTCAGGACATAGATAGCAGGTCCAGTCTTCTTATGGTTTTTCTCACGAGTTTGTGGGTGTAGGTGACTCCTGGCCCTTTCTTAGCCAATGGGGTAAAGTTTCCATGGAGGACTCTACCCACCATTGCAGCAGTTCCTGTCTGCCCACTGCAAATAATCCCTCTGTGCCCCTCACTCCTAAACTCCAAAATAATGAAACCCTGCTGACCTTTGCCAGTGTGTGCACCCAAAAGTGTGGCCAGGTTAATGAGCAGTTCCTCCTCTGTGGTAACTTCAAAAGAATCTGGGGGCAGCTCCCCTCCCACTAGGATTGGTGCCTACCTGTCTGGGGAAACAGAAGAAGGAGTATATCCAGATGTCGTCTGACATCTGCTTGTAGAAGAGGAGGTCCCTTTCAAGTAAATAAAGATCCTAAGCACAGCCGAAATGGTAATCCTGCAAAAGAAACAAAAACATCTATCCACACTAGGCCTTTCTCTCCACTCTAGGTTCAATTTTCACGCCTAATTCTTCACCATTCGCCAGATGGATGACAGTTGGAAAGCTCATGTTAATTATTCTTCAAGGGTTTTAGGTAGGAAAAGGTCACTTTCTAAAACTAACTTTTCCTTCCTATTTATTACATATCCGACTTTATGTTTAAGTTTGTCTTTTAATAAATATTAAAAAGAATTGTTGAATCAAATTTCTAGGTGTTACCTAACTTGAGATAGCAAATTCAACATTTAATATTGCTTTCCAGTGTTTCTCTTTGCATGCCAACCAGCCTTCCTACAGTGAAAACAGCTTTTGGGTGCTAGTCACTGTAAGGACATGTTAACATTAAGTTCCTACATGTTCTACTTTTAAATGCCATGCACCCTGCCTTGTGGACTACAAGGCCTACTGAAGGGTGACATTAATATTTAAAGAAAGGTTTAGACCTGTCAAATGGGTTTATTTCAACAGGTCAACTTGCAGTTTTACACTGCCCTAGTCAGGCTACCATGGTAGGCCATGATTGCACTGCTACTGAATTGGATGGCACTATAGATGCTGCAGTCCACTAGTGGTGTGTTACCTGCAAGCTCTGGGTCCACATTGTACCATATACTAGGGAAGCATAGGCAAGTTAAATATGCCAGTTAGGAGTATGCCATTTCAACAATGTTAAAAGTGGGAACACAGGCACTCTACTACTGGTTAGCAAGGGTAAGGTACACAGAGTTTTGTAGCCAGTGAAAGCAGATAGGGCAGAAATCTGGGGGTACACCATACAAAAGAAGGTAATTTCCTTCAATATGTATAGATAGATATACACAAATATTATGTCATTTAGAAAATATAAGTTGCCTGCATGGTAAAGTCTCTCATTGTAAGGTACCTAAAAATGGCCTGCATGTTACCTACCTTGGTGGTAAAGACAGCGTGATGAAGGTGTTGCATAGGAATGGATGGGTGATAAAGGTTATATACCAACCCATTACCCCTGCCAAGGTTCCTTTTGAGACTGCACCAGTAAGCATATGTTTATTGTGAAAACACCTTTGTGAATCAGGCCAAAGGTCTTGAGGTTTGGGTAGTATTGGAAAAAGCTCAGAATTCTGGAGGAAATGCTAACTCCATTATAGATTTCAATAATGGAATGTCCCCATAATTCTATCCCTAAATTACGCTAGGGGATTCTCCTCTGGATTTAGCTGTTCTAAAAACCACACAATTTTCCATGATCAGCAGACTCTAAATCAGACCCTTTACCTTTGAACTCAACATTTATTATGCGGCAAATCTAAAAGAATGTGCAGTGTCCAAAAATCAAAACGTGCACTCATGTGATAACAATCGGCTTTAGCTTTGTGCACAGACCTTGTTTCTGTTACAAGATGTTTTGGCCTGTAGTGTCTCTGACTGAAGGCATCAACATTGTCTCAAAAATGTCACTAACACTGTAAGCAGATCAACTTTGCTTGTGTACACTTGACAACTTTGATTAGGCCATGCACAAAGAACACAAGCAAAAGTTGTTTAAAAAGAAACAAGACAATAAACAACAAGATAGGGCAACATTCATATGTAAATATTCAGCCTTGCCATATCAGATAAAGAAGATTGTATTGAACCATTGGAAGATAATTTAAAATTATGCAAAATTGTTGAGTATTTTCCCAGATCTCCAGTTATTTGCAAATTAAAGGACACCAAACATAGGGTACCAATTAATAAGAGTGGAAAACACACAAAGGACTGATCCGGTACGAAAAGAAAGGCACGTATTTGTAACTACACTGCTCTGATTGCAATAACATAACAAAAGGCAAAATGATTTTCCATCTACATCAGGAAAAGTGAAACCATCAAAAATATTACATGTTACAGTCAATTTGTTATTTATTCAATAAGATGCTCATGTGGGTTTTACTAAAAGGGACAAACAACCTGTCAAGTCTCAGGCGCAGGTTAAGGCTTGAACCAGCAGGTTGAAAACACAATCATGACTACTAAAGTACCACAAGGTCTGTTATTTTCCATGTGCCATTAACTCAATACCGCAATACAATCAGTTTGCCGCTAAGACTTAGGGGCTAAAGCCTGGGTGGCTGGCTCACCAGCAACCATACCGCGGGACCTTTAGGGGTCTGCATGTTTCACCTCGTGTGTAGACTGGTCAGAGTCAGCATAAAACAAAGGTTTACACCTTGCAACGCTTCGTAAGTTGTGATGCAGCGCGTACAATGAAAACTATTCTCCTCCCAGGTTACTTATAGGTCATCCAGGGGTAAACTATATTTCTCATATCCTCATGACGATGGGGCCCATAAACATCGCCTAACACACACACACACACACACCTGGATTTCCTTTTACACCTGTATGAAATTCTGTACTCCTAGGAGAAGCATGAGAACTAAATGGAGAACACCATTTTGTGTACCGCTGGAAGAGCAAGGATATCTATTTACCTTAATTTGTCACTTTCTTTTAGTTATTTCTTAAGATATTCCTGCTCATTGTTTTGTCGATGAATCATTCATTTAAGAAATTAGTTCATAGTGATTAAGACCAGCTGAATCACAATCAACCAATTACTCATGTCACAATTATTTAGGAAAATAACCACTGAGTCATTTTGGGTTTAAAGAATCTTAAATTTTATATAATTTTTAAAAGCATAGAAAGAATTTAATACTTTATTCAATTATTCATTTTTAAATTCACAATTTTATTAAGCATAACCAATTTATTGCAGAAAAGGAAATTTTGTCATGAAGCCAAAAACCCTAGTTACCTGTCTAGCTTCCTAATTTAGCCTAATGATTTCTAACCTAACTTTGGGATTAGAAATAGCCTGATTCTCATACTCAACTGTAAAGTTAAGACAGCAACAGCAACTTCAGCTCATCAGCATCAGCTACCTGCAACCCGTCTCCTCTACTGCAACCACGACTCTCGAACTGCTTGGAACTCTGACTGGAACTCTCTGGAACTGCCTGGAACTCCCTGGAACTGACCCCCTCCCACTAAGAGTAGGCCCTCTTATACCCCAATTCTAACTTTGCTAACTAACTGTTGCAACATTAATATCACGCTTTTCTTTCATTGGTCCATGCATGTCAGCTTATTCATTCTTTAATCAAGTTCTCTTGGATTCAAGGGTCCTTGGATCATTTCCTTTCCCATACGCTTAAACATTTCCATCTGATTCGATCAGTCCATTTGTATCTTCTTTTGACACATTCAAGAACTCCGCAGTCATTGTCCTTTCTCTTGGGCTCCTTTCCCACGGACTCTCTCCTGATCATCACGGCACACTATCAGTTCAATTAGGTCACACCAGCCTTGACCATTTCTTGCATCCTAGCCTCTCAGAGACATCACGAGGTTCCAGATTTCTTCAATCTCATCCCGTACCACGTGACCCTTGCGCCTGCGCACATCTTCCCACTGGCGGCCATTTTATCTCGCCACTCGGTTCTACTTTAGAAGCACTAATTTGAGGCAAATAAAACATAATTAAAATAGAGAAAAATATCCCTTTCGTTTCCCTCCCGTCTACGTACCCCAATTAGTTGTTACCTAGCAAAAGCGACATTTAAGCTGCTCCTTACTTACCATCATTATTGTTTTTGCAACGACACATTTTATTTCTATGAAGCACAAACATGCATTTATTTTATTTAGTACGCTTTTTATTCTTACGTTATGATTAGACACACGGACATTCATTAATAGATTATTTAGCACATACATTAGCATATTACCATTCCCACATATACAATGTTGATTAATACATTTAAACGAACATTTTTAATTAATTAATTATATAATTTGTTAGGGGTTAAATTTTTTTATTTTCCCTGCTCCATCAGTTGCAATCAGCATTTTTCTCCCTCATAGTTCATCACTTGGCACTGTATTTCTGCACCTTTGTTGCTTTCCTCCCCCTAAATCCCCTCAGTCCTAGTTATTTTGTCTGTGCTGTTGTCCCATTTTTTGGTGATTTCCACATGCCTTCTACCTAAAGGTTTTTCCAGTCTATGGGGCTTCCTGGGTTTCATACCCGTAGCCTGGTTGTTTGTGAAGCTCTTTATAGCATACCATTCCACCATAATTGTTATTTCCAATTACTCTGCAAATAGTCTATTTGATACAGTTTCTAAATTTGTTTTCATCTTTCTAAAGTTCTGTGTGCCTGGTGTCCTTTCTACCACCTAACCAATGATGCGGAGCACTGTACCGAATACCAAGACTGCTACAGTATCTCTCTCTCTCTTTCTACCCCTTTACTGTGTTTTACCCAAGTGATGGACTGAAACACTCCAGGCTATATCACTGTAGATGGGGTAAAGGTAAGTTAGAATTAATGATGGGTCCACTCTGTAGACTCCAGAGAAGCTACACGTAGCTGGACAGAACACAAAACTAATTTATACAGTAATAATCAAAAATCATCAGTGGTAAGATAATTACAAAAATCATACATCAAGCCAAGTGAGATTTCAAATAATAGATGGACTGAAACCTCTGTAGAAAGAAGGAGAGAGCAAACAAATACTTGTTTGTGAGGAAACATATTGGGTTTATCAATTACAGACGTTTTCTTCAAAGCGTTGAAAGGAAGATGAAAATTTGACATTTTACATCTAAAGGGATGTATCAGCCTCCCAAGCATAGAATTCATAATGAAAAAGAAACATTACGAGGAAAAATTAAAAATGAGATAAGTATAACATTATGAAGTAAAAACAAACAGGTGAAACTGTCACCAATTAGAACATAAGCAGGTGGAACGAAAGATGATAAGGGAATATTTGACTGGAAAGGAACAATAAAAAAGCAATATAATATGAAGAAAACTATATGGCATAACACAACATAATAAGTAAAAAAAAAATATGGACATAAAGATTCACTTTCCGAACATAATATCAATTCATTTTTATCAGGTTTAAAAACAATGATGGAGAATTTATTAATGAGTATTAAATGGTATCCTCTAGGAATAAACGATTAAAGCGAGAGATAAAGTGTAAGAAAGTTAAAAATATTTAAGAAGTTTAGTAACACTACATATCATGATACAAGAGGGGGGTAGTATTACATAAGGCATGGGAAAGAAGTTTAAAAATGTAACATCCTACCAAGAAGGAGGCTGTACAATATGTCACATGAAACACTTGGAAAGTGATTCCAAATTGAACATCCTCCCAAGATGGAAGTCACGCAACACATCAAAAAAGATGAGCGGAAGTGAAAAAAAGGGTTTTAAAGTTATAATTAGTAAAATAACACAAGAACATGTTAGACCACAATGTAACAAAATGGCGTCAGGATCACGGTTTTGAAATGTGGAAGAAATGCGGGTCACATACAACAATCAATATTGTAGTAAGTAGACAGAATTTATCTGGGTACCACAATTGGGATACATAAACATGGCCAATGAATTAAGCATTACATTTGATTGCATGTTTAGTCAATGAAACACGTATCAGGGGTTGCTTTTATTAATTCTAAGTTATGTTAGATGGTATTTTACCAATCCAAAGCTGTAATACTGTCCTTGGAGTGGTAAAAGGCTTTTGTTATTTTACAGCTCGGCATGGATGGCATTAGCTAATCCTATGCTTAATGACTTTACTGTGTAAATGGCAAAATACTTTGTCCCTTTCTAGCTTGGCGTGGATGGTACTGTGATTATCCTATGTTTAAAAACGCTGCTATAAAAGCAGATATTTGAGGTGAGCAGATTGAGCGTGTCACTGGTGTTGTAGGGTGCTCTGTATAGGAGCTGCTCTCCACCTAAACTTGGGAACTGCCCAGAGTTCTCTGCTTCCTTTTTTGCATAATTTATGCGGCATTCTAAGCCTGAAAGGGTATTGGTATCTTTAGTTACTGTTTACATACCAGCACAAATATAACAAAATATAAAATACATTTTAACGTGATACTAATGATAAGGGTGTTGGCCTATACTAAATAAAAACACAGAGCCAGATTCACAAAGGTAAACTGAGACGAAAGTCTAACTTTACGACTTTCAGTATTCATAAAGGGTATTTTTGGTCTCGTTTAGACTTTAGACCAAAACTTAAATTAAACTGAGACAAAAGTCTAACTTAACTACTCGTAAATGCACTTTGTGAATACCGAAATTCGTAAAGTTAGACTTTTGTCTCAGTTTACCTTTGTGAATCGGGCCCATACAGTTTCTTTTAATAACAGCACTCTTCATAATAAAATAAAAAATATTTACATCCATAATGGCTCACCTCAATGGTTTTCACCATTAATTCTGAGTTGCAAAGTTGCAGCATTGTACTTATATCAACTCTGCAATATCAACTACCAGCATATAGCCATGGTAAATAACAGTGGAGTTAAGAATTATAAATCTATTCTTCCATATGTATGCTTACCCTTGGCAATATTTTGGTAGTCGATGTATGAGCAGGTCAATATTCTTGACCTTTATATTGGGACATCCAACCGTTTAAATACGCATATTCCGATAAACATTTTATTTGGGGTACTACAAGGCAAGGTGTTTGCTGGAGGTTCAGGGTCACCTCAGATCCATCCATTCTGCTCCACATGGCATCACATCTATGGGTCTGGTGCTCTTCACCTGGGCGAGGGGACAACCCCACTCTCAACCAGGTAGTGAATGGTTCACATAAACATGAACTGCATTTACTGATTATGATTACTCCAATGTGTTGCCTTGTGATATTTTAAGTTGGTGGGTGTTTATATAACATGTTTTTTAATATATGTCTAGTTTGTGTATGGTGTAAATGATTTGCATAAACTGTATTATTTTTAATGCACCTCTGCTTCCCTTCTACATGACTCTTCTGATTATATATTACTTTAAATAACATGCCTTTCCATTTTAAACTTATTAAAAATTATTACAATATATATTCCAGCACTTGCATCTCTCATAGCCCCCTCTAATTATCATACATAAGTCACTAATGTACTACAAAGAAACTGGTGTAGATGAATGGAATGGTTTCCTTTAGTATGCACGACTAACCCCAATAATCAATGGACTGACCACTAACTTTGGGCTCTAGGGTAGTGTGCTACTCGTAAAGTGCTTTAAACCCATGTCAGGCCTAGTAAGTGCTATGTAAATGCAATTTCAATCTCAAGTAATTTAATTCATTTTGTTCTTTGTTTTTTTGGGTGTGTATAAGATGTATTGGTTGCTAACGCCTTCAGTCACCTGACCAAATGAATGGGAGCAGATACCCAGGAAAGGAGAGGGGTAGAAATGCAGGGCACATAAAGTTAGTCAGATGCGCTATTAAAGTGCTTGGTCAACAGGAGTGTTTGAAAGGTTTGTAATGTCTCATTGGTCTGAAATAGGGTTTTCCATCCATTTGGATTTCTGACAGAAACTTTCTATCACAAATTAAAAATAATCTTGGCATGGGTGAATCCACCAAGTTAATTTCTGAGAAGCGAAGTAATCATAAGGACGGTGAGAGGAGGTGCACAAGTGATATTTGGAGGGGGGGGCAAGTTGTCAAGATCTTTTGGAGTCAGTGTTAAGGTTTTAAATTAGCATCTTTCCTTGATATTTAGTACATTAAGGATTGCCTTTTTTTCGTCCCACTAACCTTTGTTGGAAATGAGCCTAGTTTCTGAATTCTGCAGGCCCTGAATATGTTTTAGCAGAGTTAAATTTGCAAGTCTAAGAAGAGTGTTACATTTATCAAGCACAAGAGCAATCACACACTCAGGGGTTGATTGATGAAAGCATTTATATGTATGGGAGTAGTACTACTTGAGTACTATTTTAAGTACTTTTACATGCCCTTGAGATTCAGCCACAAAACATCCAAATCCTTTCTAGTAAAATTGCAAAGAGGACATAGTTTTATTTGTGCTAATTGTATGTGAATATTTCCTAAATATTCCCTTTCTTATTCCCATTTTAGATCTTTTGGGAGGAATTCACATGTTCTCCAAACTCCCTTTGTGAATAGGTTCCATGTGATGATTCTGGGGTCAGATTTGTTGAGAAGATATCTTAAGTTCTAGATGTCCATTTGAGTGAGATTGCCAGAGGAGACTGCAGAGTGTGTAGGGACCACCAATGAGTGAGTAAGGTCAAGCATCACCAGAAGATTCTTTGCTATTTCGAATAAAGATTGATGGGTGAAGTTAGGTGAGTAGATTCCTAATAGTTCCCTACTGGAACCTATTTTGCTCCCTGAAGAGATAACAGAAGAAATTGGTAAATTGGGTCCCACATACTTTGAATACATTTAAGTCCAAATGGGGAAGCTGCTTGAAAAAGTCAGATTGGCAAGGAGCATTGGTGTATCCTAGGGAAGTGTCCATTAGGGCAGGTTTTAGACTTGTCCACTTTAAGCTACTACATAGGATATACTACTCCAGAATCCAGCTGAAGCCTTTTGGACATGGAACCTCTTCACACTTATTATGTGACTTTCGTTAGGAAGTTACTTTCTGCCACATAATATGTAGATGCCCCAGGATTCTTGGTACAAGTAATGCGCATACTACATGACTTAATCTGTATAGGAAGATGTAGAAATGATCAGGTATCATAATCTGTTCATGAATGTAGCACTTGTTGTAGCAAAGAAATGGGGAAGAAGACTGCTCTGAACTTGGAAATATGGTCTAATATTCTTGACTTGTGTAGAGAGGCGGAGAGTGTGATCTATACAGTAAAACTGGTTATAATAAATGTGTGAAAGTGTGGGGGCACATGGAACAACCCTCATAGACATATGATGGATAAAGTTAACTTCTTTGAAAACTATGCTTTAGAAAAAAAAGAAAATAGATATGCTTTATAAACCAATCGTTTTTTACAAAGCATTGATCATAATATGTAACTTAATGTTGAGTACACTGTATTGTATGATAAGAATGTTTGGCTTGCTGCATGAAATTGATTTGTCATGCAATATATATAGAGGATTTGTAAAATGAGTTTAATTCCTTCACACTGTCAACGGAATGCTGCAGAGTGAAAATACAAAAACTAGAAAGATACTAGGAGCACAATACGATTTAAAAGACTTTAAAATTACATTTGACCTAATTTTTATTTACTCTTCACTTTGAAAAATTATTTTATGAAAAAGATATAATATAAAATCACACAGGTTATGTTTGTTTCCTAGAATGTTTGAAAATGTAGCATTATTGACTTTAGAAAAGAGCAGATACATCAATATATAAAAAGTTAGATGTGAATTCTTTGTCGACCTGGGAACCTTTCCCATTTTAGTTGATGCCCATTCCCAATTGTCCTTAAAAGGTGAACCCCATTGTTATGTGGACCATAAAACTAGGCCCTTGACAGTGACAATGTCAAAGCCAATCTTAAAATCAATCTAGGAAAAAGGATTAAATAACATCTAAGGCCATCACAAAGTGTAGCAGCTCTTGGTTTTTACTGGCTATTTCATTGAAGGAAACCCCTCCGAATCAGGAATAAAATATCATTTTTTTGAGTGAAATAACATGTTTTGGCAAACAAGGTGATGATATCTAATTAAAACTGAAGCACAAAGATTCTAGGGGCATATTAGCAAGACCGGCGATAATGGGCTTGCTAATAAGCGTTATAGAATTCCAATAGAAGCCCAGGTTAGATGTCCTGCACATCTAACCTGGGCTTATTGGAATTCTATAACGCATATTAGCAAGCACATTATCGCCATTTTAGCAGCAATTTCCTGCCGCTAAAACGGCGATAATTTTATCGCCGGTTTTGCTAATATGCCCCCTAGTTCTCAAGGCTGTAACATATGTGTGCGGTAACAACACAGTGGTATTGTGTGTAAGAAACTGGATTATTATTTGGGGTGATTGACTACAAACGTCAAGGAATAATCGCAACCCTTGTCAGGGTGAACCATCAACATCACTAAATTAACCTGAGTTCAACCCCCTGGTAGCAATGTCACACAGCAAGGCTTAACTTAGGGCCTGTGCAATACCAAAGCAATAACATAGTCAAACATACCAAACTGAATTAGAATAATAGAGTGAAATTTAATGAACAAACCAACACCAAACTGACAAAAATCCACAAATATCCAATAAAGGACACAGGAGATATGAATTTTTAAAAGTTTAATTAAAAATAGTTACAAAAGGCAAAAAGCATCAATGATAGTCGTGGTAGGCTGGGAACTGGGCACAATTTGAGGCTGACCGCGATGGAGAGCGGGTCGGATATGTGTAAAATGTTTGTGGTTTATATTTTTGTGCATTAATAATATGTAGTATGCGAATATATGCATGACTCTACATATATAGACTGAAGTAACATAATTGCAGTTGATGTGAATTTCTTATGATGAATAGAAATGAAGGGGTCTATTACGATGGCGGTCGGATGTCCGCTGCTGGGCCGGCGGTGGCGCCCGCCATACCCGCTGTGGACATCCGCCCGCCATCGCAAACAAGAACACCGCCGGTCATATTAGGATGGCGGTGGTGACCGCGGCGGTGGGAAATTCCGACCGCCGCTTTTCCGCCGGTTGCCATCCGCACTCCTGCTTGGCGGACGGAGCAGGACCGGCATAATGGTGGCGGTGCAGAGCAGGCTCCGCCGGCAGGATTATGATGCCGGCGGTAGCCAGCCTTTCCTCAGCGGTCAAACCGCCATGGAAAGGCATGCAGTGATTGTCTTCCGGAGGCCTGTTGCAGGCCCCCAATGTGTTGGGGGGGTGTACTGGGGGGATACCCACGGTCCCCCCCTACATTTCCCTGTACCAGGTGGCAGGCACTGTGCAGTGCCTGCCACGCAGTGCAGGGAAATGCAGGACATGCTCCTTTCAGCATCGCAGCGGTGCTGCGGCCAGCAGCAACCGCCGCAATGTTAAGGCCCGCGATCAGACCGCCGCGGTCGGATTTCGACCGCGGGTCATCGTAATTCGACCGGCGGTGATGTCGCGGTACAAGCGGGTGGTCTTTTCCCGCTACCATGGCGGTCGGGGAGGTTTTCCGACCGCCATCGTAATAGGCCCCGAAGTTATTATTGTGTTTTAGTTAGGCCACATATCTGTGTAAAACTCCATTTGGAACAAGATGAAAGCTATCTCTGTCACTCACTAATGCTCCCTCCCCTGCACACATCCTCTCACCACAGGCTCCATAGAGCACAGTCAAACTGATGTCATAATAGTTTATTTCCACTGCTGCTGTTGTCCTTCTAACTAGGATTCTTCCATGGTACGGATGTAATATTGATACATGTTGCTTTGTTTTCCATTCTTTCACTCATCCTATTCATTCAGAGAAAGTCTAATTGTTAAATGTTTCATATTTGTTTGAACATCTCCGGATGACATTAGCATAGAGGGTGTTGAATAATTATTAGAGAACATGGGATATTGCTTAGGTGTTAAAGTAATGCTGTTTATTTTTTATTGTGTTCTGATTTGTTAAAGAAATTATACATTTGTTCACACCACAATGAGTTTACAGCATTGCTAATTTTCTTTGCAAGAATTGTGCATAAGAACCCCTTGATTTTGGGGATGAAACAGAGATTTTGAAGACATTCTTATTCAAATCAAATCAAAAAGCTTTATTCGGTTTACAGGAACCATAAAAGCATACTAAAAATAATACATACAATTTCAGCTCCATGAAACTATATAAAATATTTAAGAAAACCTTTATGCCTCTTTAAGGCCTCTGCTGTTAAATCATTAAAATTCATAATAGTTGCTGCAGTAATTATTTTCTAGTTCATCATTAGCTTGTTATTTTATCAAATCCCATAAAGCACAAAATACAAAACAAACTTTATGCAACAATATCCTATTTACAACCCGGGCCATTTAAAATGGCAGTGTACTGCCGAGTAAAATTCAACTTTTCATAGTTCAGGTTCTTCATACAAGAGCATCTCTAAATGCGAGTTGCTCTTTCTTATTTTTATAGCTGTCTGGATATAAAGTGCCACGGCATTACAAACTTTCAAATCCTTCAGACTACATATATGTTCAAAAGCCAATTTATACGTGTACAACCTTTCTCTTCGGAACAGGGGGCGTAAATAGTCTTTCCTAATCTTTTTATAGAAATCACAAAAAAGAATAAAGTGCAAAGTTGTTTGGTTCGTAATACCATCGCATGGGCATTTTGGCAGATTTCGGTTCCACTTTCCCATTACCGGGAAAGCTATTAAAAAGTGAGCCAAGCCCATGCGCAATCTTGTGAGGTAGAATCTATGTGTGGTATTTGTAACTAATAGCAAATAACTTTGAATACCTAACCCTGTAGTTATCCCCAAGTAATCTTTTGTGAGAGGTTTTGAAATGGCTTCTACTTCTCGTCGAAGTGTACGGGACTCAATCAGGTCTGTCTTAATTTTCCTTTTTTCACACCACTGTATTTGGGATGGGTTTTCTTGGTCAGGGTTTATGCCACATTCTTTTAAAAGGTTATTTATATATAATAGACAGGGGATGTTCTTCCCATGATTTAATGCAATAACATCTCTAATTACATCCTGTGTGAATTTCGTACCCTCTTTTCTCCATATACCGTGCCATGTATTTAGGCCTGCAATACTTATAGAGTCGCCCATGTAAGCAGCCCCTAATTCTTTGTGTATACTATAAATGGGGGATGAACTTGGTACCGCCAAAAGTCTCAGAAGAAAAGAATTTTCCTGTGTATAAATACTTGTACAATTTGCAGCTCCACATAGGGCTGCTCCATAACAGGTACTACCTATACACTTGGTCCTATATAAGGTCATAATTTCCCTTATAGGTTTATTTCCCATCTTTTTGGAAAAGCTGAAGAGTGCCTCTGTTGTTCTAATGAGCTTTTTCCTGCAGTGCTCGATATGTGCTCTCCAGGAACCATTTGCTTCAAAAACTAGCCCCAGATATACAAAAGATTTTGTTGATTCAATGGGAATTTTTTTACATGATGGGCCTTTGTTTTTGCTTTTCTATGACCGCACACCATTGTAAAAGTTTTTTTAAGATTTAAAACCAAGTCTTTTCTAACCATAAAATCTGCAAATTTTTCTATTACAAGCTGTAAACCGTTTGCTGTTCTTGATAAAAGTACTGGGTAATCCGCGTACAATAAAATCGGTACATTACGATTTCCAACTTTTGGGGAATCAGCTTTCAATTCCTGCAGCTCCTTGTCGACCCCGTTTATATATAGTGAAAACAGCAACGGGGCCAACACGCAACCCTGCCTGATACCCCGGGTAACTTTAAAACTTTCAGTGCATTCACCATCTATCCCATAGCGGACTTTCGCACTCAAATGCCTATAGATTTGTGAAAGAAATACCACAATATCTTTCGGAGCTCCAATAAAGGATAATGTCTGCCACAACTTAGAGTGATTTACTAAGTCGAAGGCACTGGTGAGATTAAGAAAACATAAATGTAAGTGGCCGCTTTTTACAATGGTATATTTACTAATCAAAACGTGAAGGTTAACACACTGTTCTATAGTCCCAATTTCTCTACGGAAAACATATTGTGTTTCAGTGAGAATATTATGTTCCCCTACCCACAATTCCAACCTCTCTAATAATATTCTGCCCAACAATTTTGAAGTTGTATCAAGGAGGGAGATAGGGCGATAGCATTTCGGATCGCCCCTATCTCCCTTCTTGAATATCGGGACAATAATACTTTCCGTCCATGACCTTGGAATCAGTCCCTTTATAATTGCATTAAAAACCCTATATAGTATCGGTGCCCATAAATCTGGTTTAAATTTAAAAATATCTATGGGCACCCCATCTACCCCTGGTGCTTTACCATTGGCGCTTTTTTCCAAAGCCATTTTTACTTCTTCGACTGTAAATGGCTTCAGGTTGGGATTTTCTATGATTATAATTTTATCATCATTATCTAAATTTTCTTTGTGATGGTCAGGACTACCAATCATTGTTTCGATGTGTTGTTCCTTTTCAGGGTTAAAAACTTCAGAAAAATGGGTTATCCAAACCTGGGGCTGTACTAAACATTCTATTTTCACGGCACCACAGTCTTTAAAATAAGGATGGTTTAAAACTTTCCAAAAAAGAATAGGATCTTTCGTGTCCGCGGCCCGTGTCAAATTCTCCCATGCCTCAGTTTGGATCTCCCTCTTTCTTTTAGCAACAGCATATTTATATATCTGCCTACTATTTTGGACCAGCTTCCTATCTTTTGGGCTGGCATTTACAGCCTCTCTTAAGAGTTTATTTGCTACCGTACATTCTGTATCAAGCCAGCCTGCTAATTTTTGTCTATGCTTCTTACTCCTATTCGGTTTTAATCCTTGTGAAATTTCAGTAGTGATATTAAAAAAGCCTTTATAACCTGACTATTTGTTGCCTCCTGGTCGGTACAAATTTCGATATCATTTTCACGGCTAGCCATTAGTTTTTCTGTAAAATTATTTGGGTTTATTCCGGTCCATTTAATTGATATGCCATTTTCTCCCTGAGTGGCAATGGTGGGTGATAAACATGGCCCATACTGTACGGGAGAACTCAATCTGACCGTCAAAAGAAGTGGATAATGGTCACTTAGAACAGTTTTTTTAACCACCATTTTTAAAATTTGATGTTGGGCTTGTCCCGAGATCAGAATATGATCAATGGTTGATCCTGGTCCTTGTCCAACAAAGGTGGGTAACACTGGGTTTCCCTCCACAGTTACTTGATCTACCATCTCTAAATTGTACTTATACATCACCATGTTAATTAATTCGCCATAGGTGTTGTGATGAAAATGGCTATGGTTTCTTATGCCGCCATTACTATATCCAGGCTTTGACACTGTAATATCAAAGAGGTTCCTAACAGCCCCACCCTTCATATTCTTTCAGATTAAAAGGATTCATTTCTGCCCATTCAGGTCAGTCTATTGTTTGCTTGTTGGAAGCATTTCACACCTTTTTCACACCCATTCAAATGCTAATTACTGACTGGCAGAAGTGGAGAGCAAATACAAATTTAGTCTCCAGGAACTCCAGGCAGGGAAAGGTAGCTTTCTAAATGCTACTTTCCCTCAATATTTAATTAAAAAACTATTCACCATTGAATTGGATTTTTAATACCTACTAACAATAGTTGCTTAATTATTTTTCCTAAGATACAAAATTTGGATTTTTAATCTGCACTATGGGTTTCTACTTAGGACAGCTAGGCCAGCCACAGTGGAAAATAGTGTTTCTGTGCTAGTCACTGTAAGGATATCTTAACATTACATTTCTACATGTCCTACTTTAAAATACCATGCACCCTGCATTTTGCGCGAAGAGGCCTACGTAGAGGTGACTTCTTAATATTTAAAAAAGAGGTTTTGACCTGTCAAAAGGGTTTATTTTGACAGATCGATTTGCAGTTTTTACACTGCTATAGTCAGCCTACACTGGGAGGGGAAACATCCATTACAACGCAGGCATTACATTGTAATGCCTTTACAACACAACTATTACAACGCATGTGACATTACATAGCATGACATTACAACGCATATGCCATTACAACACACGCCATTACACTGGGAGGCCTGAAGCTAAGTTTGCACTGCCACTGTAGTGGATGGAAAAATAGGTCCTGCAGTCTACTGGTGGCATTTAACTTCCAGGGCTGTGTACACTTTGTACCATATACTAGGGACTTATAGGTGTGTTAAAAATAGCAAGCAGGTGTATACCAATTTCTTCATGTTGAAAGTGGGAGCAAAGGAACTTTACCACTGTTAGCAGGCGTAACGTGCACAGAGTTCTACAGCCAGCAAAACAGTCAGGGCAAAAATCTGGGGGTACACCACTCAAAAAATGATCATTTCTACAGTTCTAGCTAGATTAATTTAAAAAAGGCACATTACAACAAGGCTACTGTACGTCTCCATATGGATAACAAGGTAAAACATATATACAAAACTAAATTTAGAGCATTTAAAGCAGCTCAGATTCTAGGAAAGAGAGCTACAAACCTCTGAGTGGCAGGTAAGGGTTTTAAATGGAGAGGCGTTGTGAGAAGGCCCACTTTTGAGGGCTGGATTGCCCATCTCCTTTACATATAAAAATAACTCAGGTGGTAGTGGAGAAAGACCCACTGCTATATGCCTGGACCCATCATACCTTAATGAGCCATAACTATAGTAGGCAGTTGGAAGAGGAAAAATCCCCTCGACCCTGTGAAGGAGGGCACACAAGAGTGGAGTGAGGTTTAATAAAAAATGAGGAGGCCAAGTGGTAACTTATAAAGGTCCAGATCAGACTTCTGCCACAGGAGACTCAGAGACCAACGGAGACTGATGGAGTGATGAACTAACCCTGTCCCAGCCCCCCTGTGCTCTGATATCCCTGTAATCGATTTGTAACATTATTTTGATACTGCTGCACCTACCTGGAATTTTCTGACAAGTAATGGCTTGTAATGCACCCAACAGCTAATAAGGGAAAAGAGACAATATGAATCAGTGAAAAATAATGTTACCGCACTGCAAATAACAGACTGCGATACCCCTACAAGAGATTGCCTTTAGGCATTGATATTGCCTTTCTGCCAGTTACCAGAAGACTTTAGAGGGTAAGCAGGAAGAATAAAGTGATACGACTGCACATACCAAGGGCTAGCCAGACAGTGAATTAGCACACGTTACCCCTTAAATGGAGCATGGTTAAACATATTAAAAAGACGATTCAGCAGAAGTTCATCACGCTATGGCAGACAGGTCAGGGGACCCTGCAGCAGGACCTCTGAGCTTCGAAATGACTGTAAAAGAGGAGACAGATAAACTTTAAGCCATACTAGCAGCCACTACCTCAACTAGAAACACTTTAGAAAGTAAAGTAGTCTGTTGTGAGATTATCATGGAGAGATGGCAGAGCGGATCAACAAAACTGAAACAGACTTAACAGAGAGCTCAAACCGGTCATGGAGGAATTCGAAAACCGGTGAAAGACCTGACAAAAAGGAATCGAACTTTGGAATATACGGCAGAAGATTCAAAAGACCTGGTGAGAAGGAATAATAATGGAGTAGTTGGGCTACTGGAAAAGATTAAAGTAAGAAACACGCTTGAGTACCTGAAAATGTGGGTCAAACAGAGGCTGGTCCCCTGAAGGATTGTCTTTGTTCTTTGCACTAAAAATAACTGTGCCGGACAGCCCACCATAACTCAGGGCCCCTCAGTGACCAGTGGTAGCAACACTACTACACCTCAGAAACAGGCTTGCATGAAAGGATACATTTTGGTTGAAAGCTGTAAAGTTAAGATGTTTTGGGATTTTACCACTGCTGTTCAACAGCAAACAGCTTCTTTTATTGATGCAAAGAGAATACTGCAAGAGATGAAAAGCCTGCTCTGCTTTTCCTGGCCAAGTTAAAGATCATGAAAGTTGGAGAAACATTCTTTCTCACTAACCCTCAGAAAGTAAGGGCTTGGATTGACAAATCTGTTGGTGGTTGGGGTGCAACTCCCAAAGCAAAATAATATCAGGACATTGTGATGGAAGAGAACATGAGAGGAAAGAAATAGACTTGACCGCCTCACACATGGCTACAGTGTCAACTAGGGTGGGAGAGAGCAGTGGCAGCGGCAACAAGCCTGAAGGAGGAATCTTGATAGATCACCTCCAAATATCCTATGGAATGTACAGCAGAAGATTCAAAAGACCTGGTGAGAAGGAATAATAACGGAGTAGTTGGGCTACCGGAAAATATTAAAGTAAGAAACACGCTTGAGTACCTGGAAATGTGGGTCAAACTGAGGCTGGTCCCCGGCAGGATTGTCTTTGTTCTTTGCACTAAAAATAACTGTGCCGGCCAGACCACCATAACTCAGGGACCCTCTGAGACCAGTGGTAGCAACACTACTACACCTCAGAAACAGGCTTGCATGAAAGGATACTTTAAGGTTGAAAGCTGTAAAGTTATGGTGTTTTCTGATTTTACCACTGCTGTTCAACAGCAAACAGCTTCTTTTATTGATGCAAAGAGAATACTGCAAGAGATAAAAAGCCTGCTCTGCTTTACCTGGCCAAGTTAAAGATCATGAAAGTTGGAGAAACATTCTTTCTCCCTAACCCTCATAAAGTAAGGGCTTGGATTGGCAAATCTGTTGGTGGTTGGGGTGCAACTCCCAAAGCAAAATAATATCAGGACATTGTGATGGAAGAGAACATGAGAGGAAATGAATAGACCTGACCGCCTCACAGATGGCTACAGTGTCAACTAGGGTGGGAGAGAGCAGTGGCAGCGGCAACTAGCCTGAATGAGGAATCTTGACAGATCACCTCCAAATATCCTATGGGAGAAGAGACTAACACTGACATTGATCAGTCGCACCGAACTGAGGACAGCATGAGAAGTATAGTGGAGATGATAGAGTTGAGTAATACTGAGGTTGACTAAGAATAATGATAAGAAACAAATATGTCATCTCTGACAAGATTTGCATAAGTATACTTATATTGGCTGTGGGGGTTGGCCAGGAGGGCATAGTGGTTTGGCCTGTCTGCCTCCCTTAAACAAACAACTTGATTGGCTGCTCTTTAATCGTCTGAAGATTAAAGAATTTTCATGTTCCTGTATTTGGATATTTGACCAGTGGTCCTCCATCCAGGAACGGGAAATCTGAGGTTATTTGGAGTTAAATGTTTCTCTTTTAGAAGGAGTTTGTAGCTTGTGGCATGTATATATTGAAGAGTGCAGGCATGGAAGTTCAGGGTGATGGAAGTGTGGAATTGATACAGGTTTCATAACTAATATGAACAAAAAATATAAAATACTAGCCTGAAACAGAAAGGGGCTTAACTATGACTGGAAGATAGGGGGGAAATTTACTCAAATGTGACTCAACACAGCACAGCAACCAAAGTAGCAGCATTGCATTAAAGGGAGGGTGAAAACAGTGCCAAAGCTACTAAGATATGATACTGTTTTTCTCTCCCCTCAGCGCTGGTGCACTTTAGGTTGCCATGCACCAATGCACACACCCTTTCACCGGAGTACAAGAATGTGTGTGTTCTGTCAAGCATAGGTATTAAACTGGAAGGGGACCCTACGTGCTATACATTGCAGAACACATGCAAAGTTTGAAAAGTATGGAGAAACTAAAACATTTCTCCTCTGTTACATATGCCTCAAGAAGGCATAAGACTTTGACGCTAATCCCTGTCTACAATTGTTAGTAGATAGGGATTGGCGTCAAAACCCATGGGTGGTGGCATGGGGATGCCAATGTACCACCCATGGGATGCCCCTTGGATGCAAAGCAGCACCAAATACTGCATAGTGCTGCTTTGCATTACATTGGCCAACTTTCTAATGCAAATCCTAATTTGCATTGGATAGTAAATCCAACCACAATGCTTTGTGCCGGGTTTGCATTTCAAAAGTAACACAAACCTAGCACAAAGTGTTAGCAAATCATGGCTCTAATGTCCAAATGTATATCAAGAGAAAGGGAGTCCATATTGTGCTGCTACAAGAGCCTCATTTGAAAAATGCTGAAGGCATTGCCTTATGGAAACTGTGAAGAGAACAAATATACTTCATACACTGCCCCTGCACAAAGGGGTGTAACGATATGGGTGATGCTGGAAATGTGTGAGAAGCTGGCCTGGTATATGATGTCCACTAATGTAAGTGGGCACCTTGCACCAGTCCAGACAACCCTTACGGTGATTTAAGAGGTCTTAGACAACCTTAGTAGCTCTCTAAGTGGTAGCTGTGGAGAGCAGCCTTCAAGCTTAGTCCAGAAGGAGTGTAAAGCAGCTTGTTTTACCAGAATGCAATCTTAAAGTATAGATTAAGTGTAAAAAAACCACACAAGGTATTTATAAAAATATGTTTTTAATATAGAATACTCTCTAACACATTTAGCTATCTCCTACATGGAGATAAGCACAATGCACACAATACTTTGCATAGAAATATAGTAAATAGCACGAAATACACAGTGGACCCCAAGGGGGGACCAAACCATATACTAAGAAAGTGGTATGAGAACCACGTCTCGGGTCAAGACAGTGGCGAGAGGACGTAGAAGTGCTGGGGACCCAAGGAAACACCCAAGGTGAGTAGATAGGGACCCCATGGAGAGAGTGTGCAGTGTGGGAACACGACTGCGTGCTCTGTACAACTCTACGTACAACTCTACGGGTAAGTCGCGGTTGGATTTTTAAAAATTAAGGACCCTTCCCAGTGGAACCTGAAGAAACCCTGTGGAAGACAGAAAGTTGGAGAGCTACCCCACCCTGTGGATACCCTAGTATCCACGTTACCTATACCAGGGGAGCCTGGTGCATATGTGTGAAGTGGTGTTGGAAACCGCCGTCGAACCCAATGGGGGACTTCAGGAAAGTGCCGCTGTTGAAGAAGGAGAAAGTGTCCGGTGGAATCTGAAGGTGGATTCTAGATGAGAGGTACCTGCAAGCAGAAGGGACAGAGTCTATGTCACTCAGGAGTGACCAGGAGACTTGGAAGACGAATGCCCTCCGATGTTGGGTGTTGAAGGATGGGTGATGATGACCTTGACTCTGCAGCTGTGAGGACCAGGCGATGCTGAGGAAGACCAGGAGCCGTGCACGAGCTGTCCCACGAAGGATGTCAAGTGCTGAGGGGTCGGTGTCCGGCGGGACACCAACAAGCCTTGACAAATGCACCCAATGCAGGAATTGAAGAAGGAGCAATGTTGGGTCCAGCAAGGTCCAGTGGACTCACCACAAGCAGGGGAGTCAGGGCAGGCCCCGAGCAATCAGGGGAGCTCCAAAGAAACAAAGGTGACCCTCAAATGGACCCACAGGCCGGAGACACTGGAGTCGCGAAAGGACCTCAAGCAGCTCACCAAAAGATGCCGGCCACGATGCACACGATGTGGTGTGGCTGAAGATTCTGGTTACTGGAGGTGCTCGAGGTTGGGGCTACTTGGAGCCCGAAGATCTTCTTTGAAGGAAGCCAACAAGCCTTCGCAACTGCAAGTTGATGCAGTGCACAGGGGTTTGGTTATTGCAACCTCCATGAGGGATACTGGCCTCAAACTTGGTAAGAGGGTAGGGCAGGCCTCGGGAGCTGTGGCAAACCACCACCTGTGTGCAGAACCTTACTGAGTCTGGAGAAGTACAGGATCAGCAGACCGGTCGACTTAGTTGCAGTGCTTGCGAATGCAGGGGAGTGACTCCTTCACTCCAAGGGAGATTCCTTTAGGTATCTTTGATGCCCACAGGCCTTGGAAGGTTCCTGTATAGTGCACAGGCACAGACAATGCAGCAGACTGGAAGAGAGACAAAGTCAGGACCAAACGAAGTCCAGAGTGCTCAGACAGTAGAAGTAGAAGTGGTCTGATCTGAATCTTGTCCCACGATGAACCTAGGAACCGACCCACAGGTAAGCCCTTAAGTACCCTTAGGAAAGGGTTGGGATGATTCAGGAGACCCTGCCAAGGGAGGGTCTGGACTGGAGGGAGGTTACTTCCATGTCCTTTGTCCAGTTTCGCACCAGAGCGGGAGCCAACGGGTCCCAGGACTGGTATGAACTGGACCATGCACAGGGACACCAAATGTTTCCCCTCATGCAGACTTAGTGGTGCTGGCAAGCGCACCTACCCGGTCCCAATACACTAAATCCTGTCTGGGAGGTGGTCACACCTCCCTGTGACAGGATGCCTATTGTTTTGCCTTCCCCTGCTCGAGCTTGGCTCAGCAGCAGGAGGGCAGAAATGGGTCTCTGGTCGGCAGCAACCATTTTGTGCTGTCCGGGTCTAGAAGGTTTGCACCGGAAACACCGAGAGCCTAACAGAGGGCTCTTCCAAAGCTTGGAATCATACCTCCCACACCATTTACAGTGTGGGGGTATGATTCCAACATGTTTGATACCAAACATGATAGGATTCGTTGCAGCCATTTTCGAGATGGTCATCGCGTAATTACGCGGTGCCCCTCTATATGGTATATGGCTGCTTCAATGACAGCCCGGGAGAATGGACTCCATAGGCTGTAGGGGTGTCCTCTCACTTAGAACCAAGCACCCTGCCTTCAGGATTGCAAAGGCCTGCTATAGGGGTGAGTTGTAGGTTTTAAGTGCAGTGACTCTAGATATAGGAAACCTATATCTTTAGTAAGTGTGCTAGCACCAGCTTACACAGGCTGCAATGGAAGGCCTGTAGTTCCATTTTGAATGGTCTTCCATGGGTGGCGTAATGCATGCTTCAGCCCATGGGGGACCTCTGGTGTACCTATGCCCTGGGTACCTTAGTACCATATACTAGGGACTTATAAGGATACCCCAGTATCCAATCTGGGATGTACCTAAGTACTAACCACAACAATTTAAGGTAGAAAGCAGATAGACTGGGGTCCTGATTAGCAGGATCCCAGTCAGACTAGTTAGTAACAGCTCAGCACCAGGCAAAAAGTGGGAGTAACCAAGCAGATCCTACCTTTCTACAGGATCCTACTGCAATTAAGAACAGAAATAAAAGACAAAAAAACACAGGAGGTGTGGGATGAGGTATATGCCCCAAATATAAATGAACCAGCTTTTCTAGATGAAGTATCCAAGCACATATCCAATATGATACACTACTCATTAGTGGCAGAAGGGGAATTTAAAAGTGTTGTGGATATAGCACTTGAAAGATCTCATCCCCCGTTGCCCTACACCTTGACTCATAATTCAGTGAAAACACTAATAGCATCTCTGCTATAATGGAATCTGACTGACTCATGGAGATCACATCATCCAGAAGTGAGGGATTATTCATAGAATTCAAGCATGCGTGACCTTCACGTAAGATCAGACAGGAGTGTGTGCGCTCCCCAAATACACAAGGAGGTGGAACAGACTGAGTGTCTGACTAGAACCTATTCAGACCACAAAACATTACTTATTGTGATGCTATGGGGAAGATTGAGAATGGCGATCCCAAACTGGAGGTTAAAAGTAGAGTTACTAGAAGACCAAGATTTGTAGGAAATGGGAGGTGAAGCCATTCAAAATTATTTCATGGGAAATAAAGGCATGTCTTTCTCACCTCTGCTAGAGTGGGAAGCTTTTAAGACTCTGTTCATGAGGTAAACAGCTGGGATCAGGCCAACATCAGTCCAGTGGAGGATATAGAAAGACTTTGTCCTGGGGACATCTAAAAAAGAAGACCTGACGGTCCTGAATTGAGGAATGCTGTTGATGGATCTGACATCCTTGGCGTGGGTTTCCTGCAACGTTTTGCCTTCAAGCCTCCTGGTTTTTCTGACTTTTAGGACTCTGTGCACTTTACCACTGCTAACCAGTGTTAAAGTGCTTGTGCTCAGCTCCTTTAAACATGGTAGAATTGGCTTGTACCCAATTGGCACATTTAATTTACTTGTAAGTCCCAAGTAAAGTGGTACTACATGTACCCAGGGCATGTTCCACTAGTGGGCCTGCAGCACTGATTGTGCCACTCACTTGAGTAGCTCTTTAAACATGTCTCAGGCCTGCCATTGCAGCCTGTGTGTGCAGTTTTAAAGTGCCATTTCGACCTGGCAAAAGAAAACTTTTGCCAGGTCGAAACCTTCCTTTTAATACATGTAAGTCACCCCTAGGGTAAGTCCTAAACAGCCCATAGGGCGGGGTACAGTGTATTTAAAAAATGGATATGTACTATTAAATGTAACATGTCCTGGTAGTGAAAAACTCCTAAATTCGTTTTTCACTATTGCAAGGCCTACCTCTCCTTCAGGATAACATTGGGTTAACCTATTACATTTTTTTTTTTTTTCCTTTTTAAAAATCTTTATTAACTTTTTCTTAATAACAAAGAGACATAACTCCATTTGGTACATTTGGCAGAATTGGCAATAATCAAGCACAGAATACAATATCACAGTCTGTCAAGCTAGCTTAAGTCCTGCATTGTCTACTTTCCACTAGGACAACCAATGTTCACATCATAAAGTAGCCTTCAGTTCTACCTTGCTTACAGCTCTTGTCTTGGCTTACAACCGCCTTTCTCCTCCTCTACTCGCTCTCTCAGCAGTAACTGGCCAACAACCCGTCTGACCTTAGTGTTGCTGGCTAGTATCATTCCACCGCCACCCTTACCCTGTAGTAACAGTACCCTCTTCCCCTTGTGCAGAAGTGTCAATGCTTTCAGTCTCATTATCCTTAGTCGCTAGGTATGTCTTGTACAATGCCCAGAAATTTTTGGGGTGACTGCGCGGGGGGAGAAGCTCGCTATAGCACTCAGTCTGTGTGCTGCAGTACATCATTAACGTATTACATTTAATGAGTGATATCTATCAATTGGGATCAGGTAGGAATGTCAAGTTTGGTGTCTAAAGAATTGTAATTTAAAGCCCTCTTTAATGGTAAAGTTGGATTTTAAGTCACAATTCTGAAAACCCCACTTTTAGAAAGTTGGCATTTTCTTTTCCTAAGTATTTGGTGCCTGCAGCCTGTCTCTGGGTCACATGACTAGGTGTAGCTGGCAGCTGGTCTTTGTGTGTTGCTCCCAGAGAGTGAGACAGCGGGAGGATAGGTGTTGGCAGGATGAGCCACTTAACTAGGGAGAGGAGCTGTCACCTACCACATTGGCACATCACAAAGGCTCTGCCTGAATCAATCAATCAGTCAGGGGCTTTTAAAGCGCGCTACTCACCTGTGAGGGTCTCAAGGTGCTGGGGGGGGGGGTGCAGCTCTGGGTTAGCCTGAACACACTTACAAAGGCCTTGTCACTAGACTTTTGTGCCCCCAGGCAAGCTGGGGCCAGGGCTGGGAGGAAGTGGATGCCTAACACCTCAGGGGGTAGAAACCTCCAAAACGTTGTCCTACTTCAAAGTGGCCACCAGGTATAAATCTTTACATCAGACCCAACTCTTCAGTACACATCTGGACCTGTGGAATACTCAGAAGAAGGAATGCTGTGTTGCTCTGCTGCAAGAAGGAGTCCCACTCTGCTGCCCTGCTGTGTTCCCCTGCTTCCCTACTGCTTGAGTGGAAAGGACTGGACCTGCATCTTGATCCCAGGACCGCCAGAGTGGCTCCAAGGGCTAGTTGGCTGGCCTCCTGAAAAGAGCCTAAGGGACAGAAGGCTCCAACCACCTTAAACCCAGCACCTGTGAGTCCTACCCTCCCAAGTGGTACCACCCAGTCTTGGCCCCTTGGAAGTGGGTCTGAAGGTGCTCTGCAAGCCCAGCTGTGGTCCCAGCAGAACCAACACAGTGCACTGCATCGCCTCCCAAACCTCCGCATTGGCCCAGCAGCACAATGCATCACCTCACCACACTCTGCATTGGAACCACTACATGATGCATCCCCAATGCAGCATTACAGCCCACAGCCACCTTTGAACGCCACTGCACAACACATCCTTGATGCAGGTCTTCGCATTGCAAGACCCTTGTTGACGGCATTCTCATCAACGACGCAGAACTCCACATCGCAAGCAGAGTAACTTCTTAGGAACCAGACGGTGCGCAAAGTATCTTCGACTCAGGACTTCGCATTACAAGCCCCTATTTGACGGTATCCTGGACCACAAGTGGGACCTAGCATCGCAGTCTCGCAGCTTCCCGGAAACGTCACTGTGCGACACATCTCCCCACCAGGACCTCACCACAGCTGCAAAACGCATCCTTGATGTGGGATCTGGAAACTCTCCGCAACCAGAATTTAAGGTACTCTTCTTCAGCGGGCCTAACTCGGTCCCTGTATCTAGCCCACATGCCATCATGGTCAGCCTGAACTTGTGACTTTGTCCCGGCCCAGCGTGACCAGATAACCACAGTTGGTGCTTTGTGTTTTTGGCGCTGTTTTCACTTAAATCTTTATAATTGCATATCTTCGGTCCTGCTGATTGGAGTTTTGTCATTTTGGCACTAACTATTTATTAAATTTTACTCTATTTGTCTAAATTGGTGTGGGAGATTTCTTGTGTTGTGTTTCAAATTATTACTATGTGTATTGCTGCATAAATACTTTACACACTGCCTTTAACTGAAGCCTGACTGCTCTGTGCCAACCTACCAGAGGGTTGAGCACAGGTTCATTTCAAGTTTGCTTGTGACTTTATCCTGACAAGGATTGTGGTTGCTGCTTGAGTATGGATTCACCCACTTCAACCAGTAACCCAATTTCTTACAGCTTTAGTAGATGAGGAAGGATATTAGCACACCTCAGAGAAAGGTTAAGAAACTGTGACTACAAGGAATACTTAGCTAGAGCACATGAGGTGCGAAGCAAAGCGGGTATACTATTGGCCTGGATAGTAAACCTGCAAAAGAGAGGGGCAACCATACTTGGTATCAGCATAGTGACGAGCAATGCTGTGCATTTACAGTATGAGATAAATGCGTTTGTTGAGCACTATAAAATGCTTTACACAGCCCAAGATGTCAATAACACCTAGGAGCTACAACAATATTTAGCAGAAGCTAAGATAGCAACACAACATTGATATTAAACCTAGGAGTTAGTAGGAATAATTACTGCACAAGAAGTACTGGTGGCAATACAGGAGTTGGCTAGAGGGAAGGTATATGCCCCTGGGGGCTACCCATTGAATTTTGTACTACTTATATATATCAACGAGCGCCCATACAATAGAAATGTATAACACAGTGAGAAAAGTGTGGAAACTTCCCACCATGGTCAGAGAGGCCACAATAGTATCACTGTCCAAACCAGGAAGATACCAGCTCGAAAAGACAGCATATAGGTGTCATTCAGTGCTCGATGTAGACTATAAGGTAATAAGTAAAATGTTGGCCAGTAGGCTGCTACCAAGAATGCAGGTGTTAATACACGGAGCCTAAAATGAGTTCATAGCTTAACGCAACATAGCAGAAAATATAAGGAGATTGGTTTGAATTTTACACTCCATGGATGGAAATACAAATGTCATTATATTGCCAATAATTCTTGCAAAAGATTTTCACACTCTGTATTGGAAGTATTTAGGCCTGGTAATGGATACAATACGTCTAGAAGGGCCCAGAAAATCAACATAACTTCTATATAAACCCCAAAGTGTTCACACGAACATGGTGGATAATATCCAATCCATAAACAATCAGCAGGGGCACTAGACAGGGGTGCCCTTTGTCACTAGTAGCTGAACTGCCATAGCAGTTGAACTCTTAGCATGCATGTTAAGACAGAGGAGTTAGTAGAAGAGTATCGTAGCATCAGATATCATTCATATATAACTCTTTACGCTGATGACATGCTACTATATTTACAGGATGTGCGGCTGCTGAACCCTGAGAGTGAGGGAGCCTTTGTGGTCTATTTATTTATTTATTAGCTTCTTTGCACAGTTAGTTAAAACCATTGCAATGGAGATGCCTCCAAAACGTCTTTACATCCTTAGTAGCAGGGCCAAACTGGCCATCACATTTAAAAATCATTATTCAGACAAGGCAATCTTATACAGTGGCCTTAACTACGAATAAAAAACGTTAAAATCAGAGATAAAATGAACATTGTGACTTAATGTAGTGAGAGAACACTAGGACGTACTATAAAATAGTCAGTAATAAGTTTTTGAGGAGCAGGGGCCAGATTGGGAGAGGCGATAGGGGAGAAAGTAGGTCTTCCAAGACTCTCACGTATTTTCTGGACCTTGTGAGTGTTTGAGTGTCTGTTCGAGAGTGAGGGAGCCATGAGAGCCCTAGACATGTTTAGAGCTATGTCTAGACTGAAAGTAAACTGTGGAAAGCCTAATGCATGCCCACTGAGGCATCCACAAGGTTACATAAGAACCCTCGATTGGATTGATTGTCTAAAATGAGAGCCCATCACAATTCACAATGACATATTTGGGAGTACACACATATAGAACAGAGACAGGTTTGATAGACAAGAATGTTGAATTGGCAATGGCCTCCTTCAGGAATAGTGTGAAATGTTGGCACACATTGGCAATATTGGTAGATTGGAAAGTAGCCATGCAGGTTATTATATTATTTTTCAAACCCCCCAATCAGGATACCTAAATACCAATTTCAGGAATTAGACCCCATTCTACTAGACCATATCAAGCTCCAGTAGGCATAGAGTAGCTTTCCAGTGACAGAGGGGGGGATTAGCTGCCCCGGAATGTGAGCTACATTATTGAGCAGCACATTTGCAGTAGGCCATAGAAGGGATGGAGAGGGAGTGAGAGTTAATCTTTCAGGACAAGCCCCAAACTCGCCCACACCCCAGGCACTAACAAACACACTTTTGACACAGAAAAAAGGGTAATAGGAATGATCATATATTGATGAGGAACCTTAGGAATTGCTAGCGATAACCCTCCAATATACTCCAGACATCTCATTAAAAAGTGTGCAAACCATTCGGCACGTGGGCAACTGGAGAGGGATCCCAAGGTGGGTAGAGGAAGAACTGACTGCAAAAGGGGATTTAGATGAAGGTGAAACCCTAAGAGAAGATGGGGATCTACAAGGCGAATATGGTCTTCCTGAGGGACACTTCCTCCTTCATGGCTCTATAGCTGCAGCACTGCAGAAACTATGCAAGAATGGGCACAGTGGGGCATCCGTTCATCAAGGCCGAACCTGCACTACTAATGGAAAATTCAGGACATTGATGCTAATGCATAGGGCACTCTTCAACCAGACTAAATGTTGGCTGCACTCTGTCAAGGATACATTGGATCTAGACATGGAAAACGCCCTGGCTGAGGAAGATTGGAGCAGAAAACCAAATAATGCTCCCGGGATTTCAAGAATACCCAGTTTAAATGAAGAATTTCTATTGCATTCATAGCCCTTATATCTCCCCTAAAAGAATCTGCAGAATATACCGCGATCCACTCGCCAAATGTCCCTGGTGCAGTGAAGGGAGCGCAGAGTTTCTGTAAATGATTTGGAAATGCACCGCATAACGAGTCAATCTATAGACTTAGAGTTGATTCCAAAAAAGAGATGAATAAAGAGATGAGAATCAGACAAAGGCCCAACTGGTATACATGTCTGGCATAGGAAGGGTATAAAATGGGCGGAATGTGAAGCGCTTCATTACATAGGGAAATAAAGCGTATAATCAGAAAACCAGATGCAGCACGAGCTTGGGACACAATTATACTGTCAATCCCTGAACAAGAGTCGGGACAGGATGCAAATGTGTCACAGTAATAACGTGTGGGAAGGCGTAATATCAGGACGCCCCAACGCCCCTGCCCCGCTCCTCTTTCTCTGACAGTCGTCTCACATGGCCGTCTCCATGAATCCTGAACTAATAGATGATATTGTGAAAAAGAAGACCATTGGCGGATGATGGAGAAATTGAAATTACGCCAGGATAATTTACGGAGTTTGGTGACTTTAATTTAAATCACACCATTATGCCGGTAAAAAGTTACAGAGAACACGACATTCACGGTGAAAATTCACAGTGACCACACAGGAATAACAAGAGGCGAGCAGTTGTTCAGGGTGCGTTCGTTTTTTTTTTTTTCACTATTTCTTTAGCGTGAACTGTGTCCTCGTGTCAAAAACATGAGGCAAGGGTGCATTTCATGCTAAAATATAGATCAAAATGATGGTTTTGCATTTCAAATAAATTTGTTTAATCCTGCTCAAATTTCGCGTAATTTATATGAAAGCAAATTGCTCGAATTTCCCACCCCTCGTTTAGGCCTCGCCTCTACAGAGACCTTCTTTTTTTGTGTAAAGTTAAATGTTTAGATGGATATTTGCACTGATGCAATATTCTTAAACTTTAAATGCCTGGTGATGAGTGATAAAGGGACCAAAAACTGTAAAATTGTCTCCAGCTGACTTATTCCTGCTAAATCCTTGGTGCATGTTGTGATTAAAGAAACAATCTGTCCTATTACTTGACAGTTGAGTCAGAGTACCTTTTGGTTCAATTGCTTTCTTTTTTACTCTGTGAGACGACCAGAGATCAGCAAGTTGCACCAGGCCCAAGTTCAGCTTTCACAGTCCCTAGAAACCACTGAGGTGAAAAGCCTGGTCGGCCTGTCAGATTGGCACTTTTAATCTCCACGCTTAATCGGTTGTGTTAAGTGAACACTGGGGTCAAGTCACATGTCTGTTATACTGCACAACTAGTAAATTAGGAAAAAGTCCCTAATAAATTGTTCTTCATGGTATATTGGCACACTTACAGAATCCAGAGAACTAAATGAGAGGTGATCACTGGGGAGCAGGGGATTCTGTTGCACACCTGACCCCAAATATCGCATTAAAAACCCTTTGTGCTATTGGAGTGAACGGTTCTTAGTTTACTTCTGCAACGTTTTCCTACTTAAATACGGTCTTTCTTTCAGAACAGTCAGGCAGAAATATTTATTTTGATTAACTGCGTGTACACAAGAGAACCCAGAGTAGAGTAAACTAAAACATCATTCAAGTCAACACTAAGACATATAGGGTCCTCATAGCCCAGAGTTATTTTTTATTCTCTTTTAAGAAGGAAATAATAAAAGTATTTAGCCAACCACTAAACAGTTTTAGAAATTGACCACGTCGATATTGATAGAAGACTGCCATCAATTTTCACATTTTTTTCTTCACTTAAGACAAGAAAGGAAGGGATGAGGCCTCCCACACATAGGACTGATGATCAAAGCTCGTGGAGCGCACACCTGCAGAAAAATGTGTTTTTCTGCAACGAGGGACCCTAATGATGAAGCAGCCACGTATTCTGGGTGAGTAGTCTGCGTCCTTTAATGTAGATGTTGGAAACAGCCTGCTGCCTTGCCCCGCTGAAGACTCTACCTTCGATCGAAAATCTTCAAAACCTCTTGCCCGACCATATACGGGCTTTGATCTTTTAGGCACTATTTTTCACTAAAACTTAAAAAGTTCGTAACTCTAGTTCTACTGATCAGATGTAATTCATTTTGATGTCATTTTATTTGTTAAAATGTACTATGTTTTTCTAAATTGAGTTAGTATTTTAGTAATGTAGTGTTTTCACTTGATTACTGTTTGTGTGCTGGATCAATACTTTACAGAATGCCTCTAAGTTAAGCCTGACTGCTTCTGTGCCAAGCTACAAGAGGGTTAAGCACAGGTTAATTCACTGACTTTTTGTGGTTCACCCTGACAAGGATTGTGGTTGTTTCATGAGTGGGCTTCCACCGCCCCTCAACCAAAAACCCAATTTCTTGCATTGGTGTTCAGTGGTGGAATCCAGTACTTGTGTTAGTGCAGTGCCACTCAGTGATTTGGGTAAAACTAAAATCTCTGAAATAGTATGACATCAAATTCGATTTTATTTAAAAAATCTCCTTGATTGGCTGTTTTTCCAAATTTCATTCCTACCTCACATTTTGTGCAAATGTGACTCTTGCTTGCAAGCATGGAGTTGGATCTCGACAACCTTGAAAGCTGCAGCATGGCAGAGCTGAAGAATTTGTGCAGGGAGTGGGGGCTGAAGCCAGCCAATGGCTCCCCAAAGTTGGAATATCATATAGCCCTCCAAGCCTAGGAGCAGGTTAGCAGAATGCAAGCTGCAGCACAGGAGCAGGATGATGATGATGCTGAGAAGGGGGATGAAATGGAGGTTAAGGAGGATAACTTTGCAACAGTCCAAGAGCTAAAAGGACAGGAGAACCTTCTGTCCCAGCCCCAGAACCAGAGGCGAGAGGAAGACCCACAGCAGTGAGGTCCCCTACTGAGTTCAGCACAGGAAGCAGTGTTGCCTCCCACCATCAGTCCCTTAAGGAAAGGAGGATTGGAAAGCTGAAAGGATGTTCGAGCTGCTGCTGGCCCAGTTGCAACTGGCTGCAAAAGAGACTAGGGCTGAGACAGAAAGAACCCAGGAGAGGGCTGAGGCAGAGAGAGCCCGGGCCCTGGAAGAGAGAAATCAAGCTCTGTAGAAAATAAACTTTTGTGGGCTCATGAAGTGAGTATAAAGGAACTGGACTTGAAGATGCAGAAGCTCACAGAGTCCAGTAGTAATGGTGGCAGTGACTGCACAGCGTCCAATGGAGTAAGAAGGGTCCACATACCTAAGGGCCTGGTGCCTAATGGTGAGGTGGGGGATGACAGAGATAGGTGACTTGAGACATACAAGATAGCCCTAGAGATGCGTAGGGTCCCTGAGGAGGATTTGGGAGCCAGTCTCTGGAAACACATACCCAATGAGGGGAGGGATTGACTGCTAGCACTAGGAACGGTGACAGCATAAAATATCCACTCATGAAAGAAACCCTTGTCAGGAAGTATGGACTCACCCCTGAGAAGTATAAATTAAAGTTTAGGGACAGACAGACACTGTCAAGCTAGCACTGGGTAGATATTGTGGACTACTTTTGTAACACACTGGATAGATGGGAGAAGGCCAGAAAGGTAAACACTTATGAAAAGCTGTACAAGCTATTTGCAAGAGAGCACATGTTCGTCATTTGTTTTTCAGAGCTGTGCCAACACCTAATAGATAGCAAGCTTACTGACCTCAGGGAGCTGGCACGGAAGCAGACCTCTGGCTCAGCATCATAATTCACAAGAAAGTGGCTGGGAGTAACCCGAAGGTGGGTGAATCAGGTTCCCCTCATCAAAGTGAGGGGGAGGGCCAAGGTGACACAGGCAGGTCATAGTATAAGGTGGGTGGAAAGGGTTCCAGTGTACCTTCTGAGAAACAGGTGGGAGGTTCTGTTGGGCGGTGGCCTACTGCGCCACATTCCTAACCCCGTTGCATTGAGTGTTTCCAGTTAAGACTTAAGCGGGGGACTCTCTCTGCCCCAACAAACCACCCACTGGTGGGAATTCCACAGGGGAGGCCAGTGTGCCCTTTGGGGTCTGAAGGAGCAGAGGGTAGAAAATACCCTGGTGTCCCTTAGCTGGGAGGTGGACTCTAAGGGTAACCTTGTGATCCCTGTGGGTGGGAATTGTCACATCCATCAGGTTACAGTTAATGGGATATCTGTCACTGCCTTATGGGATACCTGTGCCAATCAGACCATGGTGGTGATGAGACTGGTTTCCCAGACCATTACACTGGACGGGTGTGTAGGATAAATCAGGCCCATTGGCAGGACGCTTTCAGCCCTATGGCTCTGGTGTCCCTGGAGTGGGGTGGGGATCAGTGGCGGCTCCTCCGCTAAGGCAGAGTAGTGTCGCCCCACTGCTCTCCGAGCAGTGAAAAAAGGGGAAAGAAATTATAATAACATAACATTATTATCATTTTCTTTTTCCTACTGCAGTTGCTCCATTGTTTTCTGAGGGCAGGGCTGGGCCCCGCGATGCCAGAGCACTGCAGGGGGAGGAGTGGTGGCACTCCAAGTGTGCATTACATTTCTGGGGCCAGCCAAACAGTCATGCGCACTTGGCATGTTCTCCATCCAGGCTGCATTACAGCCTGGGTGGAGAACATGCCCCAGGCTCCCAAGCTTGGTCATAGCGGCAAACCACGGTGCTCAGATCAATCACAACGCTGCATTGCAGCTTTGTGATTGGTCAGGGGAGCTTGAGAGCCTGGGTGCTTCCTGCTGCCGGACTCCAGGCAAGAAGAAGACAAGAACATGAAGAGGATCGGAGGAGAGTCGGCGGCTTTTCTTTTTTAATCTTTTTCATTTCTCCCACCTCCCCCCGCCTCACCACCTGAGCCTGGTAGCAGCCACTACTGGTGGGGATATGGCCCAGTGGAGGTTCATAGTTAGTTCACAGATGCCCATTGATTGCATTCTAGAAAATGAATTACCACAAGTGTTAGAAGAGCTGGGAGGGGCGGCTGCCTAGGGTCCCCTGAAAGGTCAGGTTTCTGGGGGTACTACTCCCAAAAGGAGAGTACTGAGACCCAGATGTTACAGCCCATGAGAAAGCAACATTAGCCCTTTTGTGAAATTTAAAGATTAGTGAGGATGTAGTCCTACTCCAAATAGAGACGCACATTCACAGGTCTACCTTGATTTGTGCTATGATGTAGGGCGGATGTCTATTCGATCAAGGTTTGTTTGATACACTCGGTGCTCTTGTGCAAGACTTGAAGGCAACAACAGGTATAGATATTATTTGATGTCTAAATGTGTCAGAAGTGGTTGTCTTCTGATACATGGCATTAGTGTCATATGGTACAGGCATATGACATTTTTATGGGTTCTGCATGACGTTGTGTCACCAATACACCTCAGGGTAGGAAGTAACTAGCTTTGAGCTCTTCACCTTCTCTTTGTGTATCTGATGCTAAAACATGTGTTGTTCTCTAATTCGGCTTACCTTCTTGGCAACAGATTCACAGCAATCTGTGACCCCTTCATGGATTGCGCACATGCTTCACTAATCTATTTAACAGTGTCTGTGGCAGTGTGCATCTGATAATGGAATTGCCAATGATACTGCAGTATTTTATAGAAATTTGTATGTAAGGTTATGCATTCTTATATGCTATGTTTCTTTATTAAATTTATCAATAAAATCAACTTGATTAAACCTGTTTTAGGTCATTTTTTGGTTTGGCCTATGAGGCAGTTTTAGTTGTCTCTCCAGACTATTGTTTGTCCACAAGTAATCATACAAAATATTCATGCGTAGAGAGGCTTTTGGTAAGCGGGCTTCATCCATTTGTGTGTTCTATTGTCATTAATATTTTGTTTCTGTCCACTATAGCATGCATAATGGGGCAATGGCCCTCTCACTTTGAGTGACTGCACAAAGCCTGTGCTCATTGTTCACACTGACCTAAAAATAGTCCCTTTCTCATACATGGCAATAGACCCGATTAAGGCAGGAGACTCCTGATTTTGAAGCCAGAAATGGCTTTATTTCATATGTCTCCTGCCTGAAGTTGCTTCTTCTTCAATAGCAGTCAATGGGGAAAATACAATCCCTTTTTGTTCTAAAATGTTGACATGTATGCTTTCTCTTTATTGTCAAAGCTGGCTCAAATTTTCTTTGATTAACTGATTTTTTTGCCTGGACTACAAGTGCCCAGTTAGATGGTGATTTATTTTCTGTCTCCTTTAGAAAATTACTGTTAATGTTTAAATGGCATTGTAACTTTGTAGCTGCTTGCAATTTGAAAAAATGCTTATGTGGTAACTTATAGCTACCACGTTTAGAAGGCATCATATTTTACTTTTACTTTTGTGGCATATGTTTGCAATAAACAAAATAAAAAAATAATAATCACATCAGCTTGCCAAGGCCAGACATTTTGACTTTGCCAATACATGGTTTTAACTTGAAGCAGCCCTTTCTTTTATGATATCCAAAAAGGATACCAAATGTACTTTTGAATTATGTTGTTTTATAACATTCTATCTCCTGTAAATATGTACTTGTAAGGAGTTTGTGTTTTATAATAATACTGCATGACAAGGTTGTGTTTCCAGATTGTGAATAATTTAGGGCCTCATTACGATGTAGGGTGGAAACTTTACGCCCAACACCGTCTCGGAATCGGGAACGACCGGTTGCGATGCGACCGAACACTGTTCGGTTGGAGTCCCATTGACTTCTATGGGAGCCCATGTTCCGCCCGACAACACAGGCTCCTATGGGGAAATGAGATGTGTGTGGAAAACTCTACTATCTGTCGCAGGCACACCATTGTGCCTGCCACACAGTGCAGGGTTTTACAGGGGGGTCTCTTAGGTATCCACTCGGGCCCAAACCAGAGGCCGCAGGATAAAGGGGGGCCTGCCAGGGGCCCCCAAAGTCAGTTTCCGACAGCCTTTTCGTGTCAGACAGGCTGACTTGGAAAGGCTGTTGGAAATCAACATTGTAATCGCTCGGTTGGAAACGCTGTCCGTAGAGCTGTACGATGCGGTTCCGACCAACACGTATTCTCCGAGAGCCGGTCGGAACCGATTCGGAAAGACCGTGCTGGTTACAATCCGACCGTGAACATCATAATCGGCCGGCGGATTGTAAACCGACCGAGTCAGTCGGAAGCGTTCCGACACGGTCAAGGAGATTCTGACTGTCGGGAGGAGGCTTTCCGCCCGACATCGTAATGAAGCCCTTAATGTTTTTGTGTTTATTGAGATCACAAGCATTTCAAACAAAAGACCCATACAGAAAGAACATGATGATGTGAGCATAAAGCATATAAGGGAAAGATGTGTGAGGCATTTTTCAGGTCTCAAATGCTCTGATTCCTAAACTGGGATTCTGACCCCTGACCAAAACCTTATTTAGATGGGGCGTGTTGCAGGCATTCCTTCCAAATACTGATTCAGTGTGAAATGTATCAATGTTTTGCCATAGTCATGAGGACGCAAAACATTGGACATTGGCCTACCCATCCCAACCCATTTGCTAATGTTAAAAAAGTTTCTTTAAGTAAAACTGCCTGCATTTTTTTTTAAAGTATAGTTTATTGAATGTGATCACAGACATGATTGTCTGCTGACCCTTACAATCTCTATGATGGCCAGTAATCAGAGTGAGTCACAAATTACAACTTACCTCATTAATATTCATGAGGTAGATATGATTATGACCCATTCCGATTTGGAATTTTGTAAACTGACCTATTAGTATATAGGTTGATTTGTAAAATTCTTTACTGTTCTCAAAAATAATGGTTGGCAATTGCAATCAAATTTTAGCGGCCAGATCTTCGTACATCTGGCACAAAGTTAGAAACGTCTAGTTTTAAGAGAAGTTTTAAAACACATTTAGTATGAAAGAAAAGTTTAAAATCCAACCTTTGTCCTTTACCAAAAACATACCATGACCATGACCATGACTTGACTCTAGCTTCACATTTGTGTAGAACAGCAGGTAAAGTACTGAATTTGCTCAGATGAGGTAATCAAACATGAGGTATTGATCCTATTACTAACTGGTGATCTTCATTACCCTGAGTCGCTGTGTTCATCGTTCCAGTTCTAACACAAGAGGTGGCCCTGCCCCCAGACAGCCCTTTCCTCAAGCTTGAGAACTGAAGAGAATGTCCTTCACTTTCTTAGTATAAAACTCTTCTCCCTACCAGCAAGTAACAACCATCCTCCGTCCCTGCAAATACAAGCAGTTTGGCATCCAGACTGGGAGGGAGGTAGGGATGATGGCTGAAATAAGGGCCATGATGACTCAGGGCAATGGAGATTTCTGGTAAGGTATAGGGTCATTACTCCCTCGTATGTGCTCCTTGTGCCAGTTCTAACACAGGATATTGTAAAATCTTAAACAATACCACATCATACCACACCACACCACACCCCATCATTGATTATTTATAAGTATATACATTTTTTGCAAATACTTCATCGTAACATTCAATACTGCGTAAGCAAAACTGTTAGAAATTGATTTATTTAACTTTAACCTATAATGTGAAATGAAGGTACTGAGGGTGGACCACGTGGCTACTCTGCAGATTTTTTGCAGAGAAGCCCTCTTGCCACTGCCTATGAATTAGAGACCAGCCCAGTTGAGCCCCCTTGAATTCTCTTTGGCAGCTTCTGACCTGCCGACTGATAAGCTTGTGAAATAGCTTGTTGAGCTCACTGACTTTTAGTAGGCTGTGAAACCTTTTTTCCTTAGTTTGCTGTTCCGTAAAAAATAGATAGAGAAGAGAAGCAATGAAAATCTTTAGTTTTACTCAAGTAAATCAATAAAGCTCTTTTTACATCTAGTGTAATTGTAATTGCATTCTATGCTTGTTCATGACGGACTGGTATGACAACATCTTTGGCCAAATTAACATTTATGATACTTTTGGTATAAACTTTGGATTAGTTTTTAACACAACTCAATCAGGAGAAAATCCCAGGGCAGGATACTAGATATCCACAGTGCTTAACTCTCCAAGTCCTCTTACAGATGTTATTGATAACAAGAAAACAACCTTTGCTGTAAGCCATGACATTTTGTTTTGCTCTAGCGGCTCAAAGTACTGTTTTTGCAAATCTAAGACTACAGAGAGATACCATGATGAAGCAGCATTACGGACAACAAGTTTCCTAAATGCACAGTTTATAATTTCCTGTAGGCTTATGGGAGATGTCTCCAAAGGATTCCCTGAATCCTCTAATCATTGCCCATTGTTAGGCTAGCGTAGCATGAATCTATCTCTCAGGAATTTGAGGATCTAAAATGGGTCACAATCTCTTTGGAGTAGCCCTTTTTCCCCTACATCAATTTTCAAAACGCCTCCGATGTTTGCTATAGGATACTAGTTTTGGGGACAAGCCTCTCAACTTCCATGCCATCAGCAGTAACTTCAGTAGTTGATCCTCTGAGTGATCTGTATAACTTGAAGGAGATGGACTGTACAGGAGATGCACCTGCGTGACTGCAAGCTACTTCAGAAATGGAAACCAGAGGTGCCGTGACAAAAAGGGTGCCACCAGAGTCACTATTACTTTTTCCCCCAGAATATTCTGAAGTATCCTCTGGAAGAGGGAAATAGGGGGAAATACATAGAGAATCTTTGTGGCCATTGTATCTTTAATGCATCCACTGACTAGGCCTCTGACAGCACATCTCGGAGCAAAAACTTGGAAGAAGGCATCGTTCAGGGATGCAGAAAGATCTAACCACGGCATCCTGTACATCGAGACTATGTTATGAAATATCTCTTGCTTCAGATGGAAATTGATAGATGAGGAAAATTGTGGCTGAGACTGTCTGCTAGAATGTCCTCCCTTTCCTGTATGCACTTCACTCTCAGGTACAACAAGTTCTCTTCTGCCCATCTGAATATTAGCTATCTGACCTACGGAGATGATTTTCTAACACCATTGCCTGTTGATATCACTGGGCAAACTGGTTGTCGGTCCTGATCAGTACTGATTTTCCCATCAGATGCTTGGAAAATTCTTGGAGAGCATACCAAATTGCCATCAGCATTTACAGTTGGAAGACTCAGGGCCTTATTACGAGTACGGCAGTCCTGGGACAGCTGTACTCGCTGTGGTGGTTCGACCACCACGGTCCACCCACCGTATTACAATTGCAGTGGTCGGACAGCCAGCAGCCTGCTACAACACCACTGGCACCGCCAGGATCCTGTATCCCGGATCCGCGGTGCTGGCGGTGTGTGAAGTGGGGAGGAATGGAGGCAGTGCTGATCCCGGCACCACCATCCATAATATGGCTTGCCCTTCCGCAAGCCTTTTCATGGCGATGATCCCACCATGAAAAAGCTGGCGGAAGGACAAGGAGGGGGCCCACAACAGGGGCCCTGGGCAAAACTGCCCATGGGGGTGGGTGCAGGGGGTACATGATGCGCCCCCCACAAGTGCATGGTCGTGTGTGCACTGTGTGGCATGCACAACATGGTGCATGCCACACCGTGTACAGATGAGCAGTCAGCACCGCAACAACAGCTGTATGCTGTGTAGGCTCTCCTATGAGCCTTATATACTACCTCACCACCCGCCTGTCCTGGATTGAAGTTGTAATCCGGCGGGTGCATCACAGGCTTGGCGGTCTTCCTGGGCCTGCCGCGTTGGCGGTCCCAGACGAAGACCGTCAAACTTGTAATAAGCCCCTAAGACTCCTTGAACAGCAGCAATTTTCTGTCTGTTTCCAAATCCTGGAACATTGCACCCCAGTCCTAATGGCTGATGACTGTTGTTCCTACCTTTGGTGTTGGATATTCAAAAAATATACCTTTGCTACAAGTTCTGAGGGACTAACCACCACTGCAACTCCTACATCACAACCTCCATCACCGGAATCAGGGTGCCACATTCTTGCGACCCCGGCGACCAGAAATCAAGAAGATGGTTGAATAGGGATTTCATGTAGTGGTGAGCACACAGAACTATCGCTGTGGTTGATGTCATCAAGGCGGGTATTCTTAATCACATTCTGGCTGACACATGGGACACAGCAAAAAAGTATCTCAGGTGCGACTACAAGCTTTCTCTCCTTAGTTTTTGGAGAAAAACCTGCTGTTTCTCTGTATCGAAGAGGGCTCTGATGAATTTCTTCTGCTTCTGTGGTCAAAGACTGTACTTTTGGTGATTAATTATAAAGCCATGCAATTCCAGACATCTGCACACCACATACAGATTTTCTTTGGCCTTAGACAAAGAAGAACTAGAGATATGCCAATCTTCGAGATATGGAAAACCTATATTCCCTGCAACTGTAACAGTGCCACAACCAGAGGAATTGCCTTTGTGAATACCCTAGGAGATGATGCCAAGCCAAAGGGTAACGCTTCGAACTGGTAGTGCTGATTGTCCACCGCAAACATTAGGTACTGTTGGCTGCTCTGGTGAATTTGGCTGTGGAAGAATGCATCCTATAAGTCAAGAGTAATCAGAATGTCTGACTTCAGATGAATTGACTTTGAATTAAAATGTATCACTAGATGCTTTTCAAACTAAAACTTTCAACCTAGATTCATCTGGATATGGTTATGATACATGGTTAATGAGGAATGGTATCTAGATAATGACAGTACCAAACTCAGACGCCCATTTCGTAAGGCCTAGTGGTGCACATTTTAAGTTTATGTTCCATGAATGGTAAAAGATTGTGCAATACCCTTTTTTTTTTTTACAAAATGTTGTGTGCATATGATGTAATCAGCAGAGCTTGCTCAAAAATGTAGGGACAGGGAACTGATGAGGCGAGACAAAGACTACTCAGAGCAAGGTTGCCTTTATTGTTTACAGCGTTTCGCCTTATAATTTAAAACACCAAGAAAACATTTATAGGATACAGTTAAAATTATACGTTAAATACTAGCCCATACTATAAAGAGACTCGTGGAAACCACTTAATAGAGTTCTAGGATTTGTGCAAAAATAAAAAATCTAGAGTTTCTCGCGCATGCATAATAATCTCCATTAGACGTTATGTCCAATGGGCGCGAGGAATCACTGACAAAATATCGATGGACAAAATATCGTGTTCCCAAAATATCGGGACATAAATATCGATGTAAAAAAATCAACATCCTATTTACATAATGGTAAGTTCTAAAATATCGAGAAAAAAAATATAGTTGTTAAAAATATCGAAGTTAAAAATATCGTTTTTTTTAAATGTATAAAAAAATGTAAAATAAATTAAATAATACATATAACTTAAAAAAATATTTAGAATTATTAAGATATGTTAATAATTATAAGTAATACATGTAATGTAAAAATAAATTAAACATACATATATAAAATCTAATATATATATTTACTTGATAATAATTACTAAATAATTATTTTAATAAATTATAAAATGTTAGAAATATATCAAAAATTATAATTATAAATACATATATATATATACATACACCTGTAACATAAAAAAACCAAAATATATATATATATATATATATTATAAATTAAATTATTAAAATATTTATTAATTTTTAAAACTACATTTTACACTACATTAACTGCAACAGTAGGGAAAGTGTTGGATAGCGGAGGTGAATAAATTACTATTCCCACTCCAGTGAGTGCAACAGTAGGGAAAGTGCTGGATAACAGAAGGGAATAATTTACTCTTCCCACTCCAGCAAGTGCAACAGTAGGGAAAGTGTTGAATAGCGGAGGGGAATAATTTACTATTCCCACTCCAATAAGTGCAACAGTAGGGAAAGTGTTGGATAGCATAGGGGAATAAATTACTATTCCCACTCCAGGGACTGCAACAGTAGGGAAAGTGTTGGGTAGCGGAGGGGAATAAATTACTATTCCCACTCCAGCAAGTGCCTCAGCAGGGAAAATGTTGGATAGCGGAGGGGTAAAAATTACTATTCCCACTCCAGCAAGTGCAACAGTAGGGAAAGTGTTGGATAGCGGAGGGGAATAATTTACTATTCCCACTCCAATAAATGCAACAGTAGGGAAAGTGTTGGATAGCGGAGGGGAATAATTTACTATTCCCACTCCAATAAATGCAACGTTAGAGAAAGTGTTGGATAGCGTTGGGGTAAAAATTACTATTCCCACTCCAGCAAGTGCAACAGTAGGGAAAGTGTTGGATAGCGAAGGGAAATAATTTACTATTCCCACTCCAGCAAGTGCAACAGTAGGGAAAATGTTGGATAGCGGAGGGGTAAAAATTACTATTCCCACTCCAGCGAGTGCAACAGTAGGGAAAGTGTTGGATAGCGGAGGGGAATAATTTACTATTCCCACTCCAGCAAGTGCAACTGTAGGGAAAGTGTTGGATAGCGGAGGGGTAAAAATTATTATTCCCACTCTAGCGAGTGCAACAGTAGGAAAAGTGTTGGATAGCGGAGGGGTAAAAATTACTATTCCCACTCCAGCAAGTGCAACAGTAAGGAAAGTGTTGGATAGCGGAGGGGAATAATTTACTATTCCCACTCCAGCAAGTACAACAGTAGGGAAAGTGTTGGATAGCGGAGGGGAATAATTTCGTATTCCCACTCCAGCAAGTGCAACAGTAGGGAAAGTGTTGGATAGCTGAGGGGTAAAAATTACTATTCCCACTCCAGCGAGTGCAACAGTAGGGAAAGTGTTGGATAGCGGAGGGGAATAATTTACTTTTCCCACTCCAGCAAGTGCAACAGTAGGGAAGGTGTTTGATAGCGGAGGGGTAAAAATTACTATTCCCACTCCAGCAAGTGCAACAGTAGGGAAAGTGTTGGATAGCGGAAGGGATAAAACCAAAGATTACAGCTATTATTGAACCAAAAACCACAAACAAAATAAAAACAAAACAATTACCAAAAATATTTATAAATTAATAAATGAATATTAATGATCAACTATTGATTAATTTAAATTACTTTCCACCCTCTACCCCAATAAACACCAAAACACACACCTAAAAATATTTACACAATTTCCATACCCATATTTTTATTCATTATTAATAACAATTAACAACAAATCAATAATTAATTTAAAAAAAGTTTCTTCCCAACATTTACAACTATAAACCCCACAACTCACACATCAAAATTATTCCACAATTACCATATTTAATTTTTAATTAATTAATTAGCACTCATTAACAAATAATTAATTAATTCAAATAATTTACCTACCACCATATTCCCCTATAAATAACACCACCAATGTTCTAAAACATGACACAATTAACATAATTAATTAACAATTAAGGGGCACATTACGATGGCGGGCGGAAGCACCACCGCCGTGCTGGCGGATGCAAAAACCACCAGTTACCGCCGGCACGCAGCAGTCCACACGCCCGTCCAATTACGATGCGAAAAGTAGGCCAAACATCGCCGGCAAGCCAGCAACACCGTCCGCCATCAAAGTGCGCCCGTACATGTAGCGGCGCAGCCCAACTGACACACACCGTCCGACGAAACACGTCCCGCCCGGCGCATAAATTACGATGCCGCAAACAAACGGCTCCCACGGCCAAGAGATACCGTACGCCAAACCGAAGCGGTAACACGGATGCCGAGCACGGACAACGAAGAAGCGGCTCCCCGAGCATGAATCCAGCACTGCAGGCACTCCCCATACTTCTGCTGATGCACCACCAAGGACGCAACGTACCGCGGAGACGCAGGTAGGCACACACACAACAAGTGCACGCAAACAGCGCACACAGTGCAAGGGCGGAAAAAGCGGACAACCCCCCACCAGCGCGTGTACACTACACATCCACCATCGCATCCACATATGACACACAGGCCAAATCGTAACATCGCAGAACACATGTGTACACACCACCTGGGACTAGTAACCAACCACCCCGTCACGGCCCCAAAGCGCCGATGACGCCGCCACACATGCGCACAACGCAGAGGCCAACCGCAGCGCCATGCATGCGTCGCACACAGACACAGGGACACAACCAAGCAGCACACACATCAGCCCCACCCCGAACGCACATGACACGTGACAGGCCGGCCACAGACATGTCCCCAACGCCCAATTCACGGACAACACCCAACGCCACACAACCGACGCACACATGTCAGTGAAGACACGCAACAGCAGGACACACCCCAGTGTAACAAACATGGCGTAGCACACAGCGGCGGCAACACCAACTAGGAGAAGCAGGGCCCCTTCGGGAAGAGGAACGCCAGTACCTCACAGAAACACCCATACCACCCTGCACATATGAACAAGACATATAAAACGGAACACCAAAGAGCCCGGGGACCGACAACAGGTGGCCCAAGAATAACATCCACACACAAGGCCCAACGCAGAGCGGAAAGGCAGCCTGCCGCCCACACAAGGGAGAGCAGACAGCACTGAATGACCTTCCATTCCAACTCCGAAACCACAGCCCTACGACAGAAGCCGGTGAATACAGCCATTGTCCAAGAATAGACCAACACAGGCATGCCGAGGAGACCGACCACAGGGCAGATAGCGCATATCACAGAAGCACACAACGGACGGGGAAGAAAGAAGAAAACACTCCCCCATGTCGGCCACATGCAAGTTAATTGGAAGGAGTCACACAGCACTGACCTTGAACTGTCTGAGAAGCATGTGGGAAGAGGGCCCGTGTCCTCCAAACAAGCCAACAGAACACAAGTCCTGTCTCCCCACGACTACACAGAGCTCACAGCAACCCCGGAGCGTGCACATTGCAGACTGCACACACAGCCGGAGCACGCCACCTCAACGAACCGCTGCGAAATGGCAACCGCAACACACCTACCCAACTACGCCGAACAGCTCAAGCTGTACAAAACCAACCTGTGCCATACATTGGGATGCGATCTCCTGTCCCTGCTGAACGTAAGTTACCGACTGACTTACCGCATCACATTGTTCAGCTGCGTCATGCCCGTCTTCTACTGTCGGAGGTGTCCCTACCAGCATCCCGTCGAGATATGCCTCTCCAACCCGGCATGTCTGAAGGCGGACCTGCTACCACTACTCCTCCCTCTGGACGCACACGACAGGGCCTGCTCTGCCTATGGGGGCATGGCGTATGTGGCCAACATCGCACCCGCACTGAAATGGGACCACTGTGCCTCCACACGACGGATCATCGATAACAGCTACATCGAATGTCACCCAGCATGCCCCATCATGGTCCTCCAAGGGACAACCTACGAACAACACCTTGACAGCCACCATCCGCTTCATTGGCTGGCAAACATGTACACCACCAATGACATGGAAGCCCTGCTGGACGGCATCGCATACCTGACAACCTGTAAATACGTCGGACCACAACGCAGGTTCCCCGAGTGACCTATGATGTCCAACCCCGCACCCATGCTTAGCTTCCGCACGGACTGGCCAGTCACCACCACAACAGCCATACCAAACGACCGGCAACTGTAACCACACCATCAACGACATCGCCATGACATCGGATATGACCGGGACATGCACACTGTTCCCCATCACATCCAGGAACACCGCATGCATCGTGGGAGACAGTGGCATGGGCTCTGTGTATCGCACCCACATGGACGGAACTGCACGAACAACCAGGACACGACATGGATCCAGCGCACATGGACACACACACCGCTCAGTGGACATGAATAGGTCGCCTGGAGTCTGTGGGTGCTGCACCCTCCCACCCCGCCCCGGGAATCCCATACCAGGACCTTTGCATGGACGACAAGTGCATACAACAACAACACGACCCCAGTGACTGTGACATGTCCAGTAACCACCACAGTGCAACAACAAGTGGCACGCCGCTGCATGCACGCAAGCACATGCCCTGATGTCAACTCACATGCACGCGTGCATGAGGAACAACCGCAGCAAACCTGTCACATGGAACTGAGATGGACTGTGCCCATGATGCCAAGCGGTCTGGTAGGCTACATGTATACCGTCTGTGTCAAAGTCCGCAGCTCCGCAGCTATACGTAAATGTACATTAGCACAGCCTTGGCCAAGCAGATGTCACTCTGAAGCCCACATCCCACATGCAACAGCCAATCACATGTAACCCCACACCCTATCCCATTTGCAATCATGCTCAGTATATCCTCAACATGTATTCCGCTGCCAGTAGTGTCCACTATACTGCATCACAGAGGACAGAAGACTCAATATAATGTTTGAAACAAAAACTGTCTCCGCTGACTCATTTCACAAGTACGAATGAGAGAGGATGAGAGTATGTGAAGTACACGGCAGTCGTGACATGACCATGTAGTCCACTGGTATTGGATGTCAACGCAAATGAGTAGCACCACTGTGGAAGACACACATGTGTCGTGTGAAGTCGTATGGACGCAGTGCTCAGGTGGGTGGGTGCGACGGGTAGATGCGCACATGCCAAGTTGGAGCACGCCGTGTTGGGAGGGGTCATGAACAGTACACCACCGCTTCCCTGGGCATTGTGAGAGGACACCTGTCGGGGGAGTGAACACGTGTGTGCACAGCAGCCGGGCACACGTACAAAGCGGTACCAGGCGCACCTCAGCCCACCCTCTGTGGACAAGCTGGATCCTGTTGTGCGCCCGCCATGCCCCTTGACAAGGCACACACAGCCCCAGTCGACCAGGTGTAACCCCAACATAGTCAATCCGCACAGGCGATACAGGGCACGGGATGGCAGTGGAGCATGGTGTGTGAGAGGTCTCCTCGCGCTCCTCCTGGTCATATCACGCAGGCAATAGAACCTCAACGTCTCAGCATGGCACAAGTCACATGGAAGTGTAGGGGGACGTACCACAGCACGAGCAGCACTGACGTCACGGGAGGTGGCTCGCACCATCCCATCCATTGCCCATCATACCAACCACGCCACATGCCATTGCGACTAAGTGCAAGCGCGTGCGCCACCACCCCCGAGCCCTCCCCAGAGAGGCCAAAGAGTGAATGTGTGGGCCATCAGCCACAGACGGACGCGGCCTGGCCGCAAGGGCAGCCACAGCCACTGGGTGTCGCAGGTGGCGGATCCGGAAGGCGAAGACTGTGATGCATAGTCCATGCAGGCCGGGTCTCCATTTGGGGCACCACGCAGGTGGACGGCGTCCCGCAACACATCATACCCTGAGACAGCCCACTCGTGCAACTGGACCCACACATACACTCCTTGCCCTCTCTGGTGCGAGCTTGGGGCTGCCTGTGCAAGCGCTAGCCTCGCAGGTGAGCATGCATATTGGGGGAGCGAGGGAGGACATGAGGGCTGGGGCGAAGATGACTGTATCACTGTCAGTTAGTACAAGGGATGACCCAGATGTGGAAAGGAAGAGACGTGTCCCGTGTGTACTGCAACTAGTCGCCAATCCAACTACCCCCCATGTCCGGAATGTAAGCCCGCACCTAGGCCCGCCCATCCGCCACATCGAACATACCACCAGCACGACAACCTTCCCATTCGAAACACTGACTGGGGGTGGCGACCAGTGTACAATCATGTGTAGCCTACCCACGCGTACATGTGGGCCCTCCATGATCCATGTCACCTGCGGCAAAGTCATGACATGCGCAATGAGGGAAGTGAGGAGAGCTGCCCGCCCCACGCGCAGAAGGTGCATCAGCTCCACAGACCCAGCAGCGAGTCCAGCAGGGGTCACATGTGCAGGGGCAGCTGTGCCTGGTGTGAAGGCACATGCATATAGACAGCACATCGACCAATGTGTAGTCTGCCCACATCTACAGTCCATCATCATGCGGACATAGGAATTGAACACAGGGCAACACATCTCAGTGGGTGCACCCACCGTGACCAACAATGCGCAATCATCGACGTACCCGCCCTGTGCATGGCCCCCCACCCAACGGAGGCACATCCAGTGCCACCATCCCACACACACAAGCCTTCCACGGAACATGCTGTGTCCAATGGTCAGTACAGAGTCAGCGCCCATCTGGTGGATCCTGAACAGGAGACACATGCACACACATGCCAGCTCCCACTATGTACGTCTGCCACCTGGCACGTGCAATGTAACCTCTCACCTGTGACGTGTGACTGCAAGCACACAGCCGTCTTGGCATGGGGCTGTCAATGTGGACACCTGTCAATGTTTCGGGAGGTGTGATCCGTACAGTGCTGTACATAGGGTGCAGTGCTGACACCTACTACTGTCTCATATCCCCTCGTGCCACAGGTCCCACTTGTTTTGGCCGCTCAGCCTGTGCCCACATCGTCGTCGTCGTGTGCCATACTCATCCAGCCGCGGAAGCAGTTCCATGCTCAGCAGACATTCATGTTGCCGTGGCGTTGCCGCTTGACGGATATGCAGTCAGTCCCCATCAGCACGCCCCGCAAGTCATTGGGGCCTAGATCCCCATGTGCATGCACATGGCAGTGGTTTGTATCACTAGCCATTGCCATTGTTGGGAGACCTGTGTAAGTGTATTGTGGCCGTGCCGTCCCAGCTTGACAGCTGGGCTGTGGCTCATGTGCTTGCTCAGTCATGTCAGTGATGTGTATGCGAAATTGCTATGTGTCGTGTTGCTTTGACATGTGTCCTCTGCCATTGTCCCTAGGCGGAGACCGAACATTGACCGCCCATACCAATTGCTGGCAGACATGGAGGATACGGAGGTCATTAGGAAGTTTCGGCTGGACAGGCCAACCCTGCATCGACTGTGTGCCATGTTAGAACCCCATCTCCGTCCCCGCAGGGTGTATCCGACTGCTGTCACCCCCACGGCTAAGGTGATGGCCGCCATGCATTTCTTCGCCACTGGGTCATTCCAGCACACAGTGGGCAGTGGAGGAGGGATGTCCCAGCCCATGTTCAGCAAGGTGCTGAGGGATGTACTGGCAGCCATGATGCTGTACCGGAACAGGTACATCCGCTTCCCCAGGGCTCGTGAATTGGCGGCAGTGAAGGGTGCATTCTATGCCCTTGGCAGAATCCCACACGTCGTTGGAGCCATTGACTGCACACATGTCGGCCTTGTTCCACCACAGGCCACTGAGCACCTGTACCGCAACAGGAAGCACACGCACTCCCTGAATGTGCAAGTGGTGTGCCTTGCGGACATGGTGATCACCCACGTGTGTGCAAAGTTCCCAAGCTCGGCCCATGATGCACACATAATGCGCAACAGCATCTTGCCACGACTGATGTCCAATATGCAACAGGATCGTGCCTGTATTGTCGGTGAGTATGTGGAGTGGTGTAGCGTGCTGGCTGTGCGATGCTGTCCCCTGTCCAGTTGGATTAGCAACGGTTCTCTGTGTCCCTCACACCCAGGTGACTCTGCGTATCCGAATGGGGCATGGCTGCTCAGTCCATTGAGGAATCCTCGCACCCCAGCAGACGATCGCTACAATGAGGCACATGGGAGGACCAGATGTGTGGTCGAGCGTACCTTTGGCCTCCTCAAGTCCAGGTTCAGGTGCCTGGACCGCACCGGGGGTGCGCTGGCGTACTCCCCACAGAAGGTGTGCCGGATAGTGGTGGCGTGCTGCATGCTGCACAATCTGGCCATTCGGAAGCAGATCCCCCTCATCGTGGATGACGGAGATAAACCAGGGCCCCAGCCCGCAGACCAGGACAGCTCGAGTGAGGAGGACAGCGGAGAGGAGGAAGCTGGTAATGTGCGGCAGCAGCTCATCGCCCGCTACTTCACTTGACGGTGAGTGTCCATGTACGACGGCTGATGTGGCTGTATCTGTGCAGGTGTGTGTGTGCTGTGTCAGGGTGGCCGTTTGTTCACTGCGTGCTGTGTGTCAACGCTCCATGGCCAGGGTAGTATGCCACTGTTGGTGGCTGTGGCATTGTGCCCTATTGCTCTGTGCGATGTGTGTACATTGCTTGTAGTTGTTGACATGTACTGTGTGATGGGTGTGTGACACACTCATTGAATGTGCTCCTGTTCTGTCTCCCACCCCTAGGTCCCTACAGGCCCTCCGGATTCAAATGCCATGCCACGCATCAGGTGCCTTTCCGCCCAAGGTGGCCGTTGTATTCCGTACAAATAAGACACAGGGCACAAACAGCAGTTAGTGAAAAAGGTGCATTTATTACAAACTGTGACATGTGATTGTGTGTAAGGTGATGACAAAAGTGGTGCGTGCAGTGACAATGAGCTGTCGGTCATGGCTGCGTGATGATCAGGGTGTACCCACTGGTTCTATGTCCATAGTCCAACACACACATGCCATCCAGATGGCTGTGTGGAGTGGGATCGTAGTCCAAGTCAATGCAGTGGCTGGTCAAGGAAGGCTGGCGGAAGGCTGGCTGGCTGCCTCACTTGCGACTGGAGCGTGCGAAGTCCTCCCGGGAGATCTGTTTCCTCTTCGGACGGCCCCTTCCACGTTTGCGAGGGGGTGCCTGCTTGCGACATGCTGGTGGTTGAGGTGTGATCACTGGCTGTGGACGCAGGGGAACTGGACACTGCTGCTCCACCCTGCGCCCCGGCAGGTGGTGGCGGAGGGGAGCTGCTGTCCCTGGCTGTGACCTCACCGCCACCACCAGCTGTCCCATGAGGTCCACGATTTGGCCCATACGGGCGTCCATGGACCTCAGCACCCCCAGCACCTCACACGTGTCTGAAGCAGACCGGACCCATTGTCCTTGGGCCTCTTCATAGGCCCCAAGGACTCTGGCCATGTGAGGCAGGGCATGGCTCCCAGGGGAGGCTGGCGTTTCCCTGACCCTGCTCCTCCTACCAGTCCTGCTGCCACCGGCCTGCCCACTAGCCACATTGCTCACCACGGTCCTCGCTGTGGCTCCCAGGGTGGATCCAGTCGTCCGGGCCACCACCTGCGCTGGGGCTGGTGCCAGCGAAGACGTGGCGGTGGTGGCGGCGGTGGTGGTCGGTGCGGCGATGGTGGCGGTTGCGGCAGTGGTAGTGGCCACAATGACCGTGGGTGTGGCCGCAACGACAGTGGCAGCAGTGGGCTGTGAATGTTCAGCAGCCCTGGATGATGGGTTGGTGGGTAGGAGGGGTCCTGGGGAGCGGCTGGGCCCTGCCACACCAGATGGGCCTGCTTGGTTGTCCGTGTCCGAAGAGGAGGACAGATTCTCCAGATCCGTGTGTCCTCGTTGGGGGCTTGTAGGCTGGCTGTGCTGGCTGCTGGCTCCATCCCCAGCATCCAGCAGTTCGTCACCTGTGGAGAGAATGAGATTTGTTATTGTGTTGCACCTGGCGAAGTATGTATTTGTCGTCTGACATTGACAGTTCGTGCAATCTCGTACATGGGTTTCCCGGAGGCGTGTGTGTGGCTGTAGCATCTGTAGTTGTGTGTGCTTGGCAATGGGACTGTGTGCTGTGCACATGTGGCATGGGACGGATTGGCCATGCCGATGGGTGTGTTGCTGTGCCCCTACTTATTGTGACTCTGGTGTATGCGGGCTCCTGGCCCATCCTGGGTCTGGTTTGTACTTTGCTTTTGGTGTTCAGATGGGACGCTTAGGAACGCATATGGCAACATGGGGGCCATGCCCCAGATTCGCATTTGGGAGGGGATATGCTTTTGGGGTTCAAATGGAACGCTTAGGAACGCATATGGCAACATGGGGGCCATGCCCCAGATTCGCATTTGGGAGGGGATATGCTTTTGGGGTTCAAATGGAACGCTTAGGAACGCATATGGCAACATGGGGGCCATGCCCCAGATTCGCATTTGGGAGGGAATATGCTTTTGGGGTTCAAATGGAACGCTTAGGAACGCATATGGCAACATGGGGGCCATGCCCCAGATTCGCATTTGGGAGGGAATATGCTTTTGGGGTTCAAATGGAACGCTTAGGAACGCATATGGCAACATGGGGGCCATGCCCCAGATTCGCATTTGGGAGGGAATATGCTTTTGGGGTTCAAATGGAACGCTTAGGAACGCATATGGCAACATGGGGGCCATGCCCCAGATTCGCATTTGGGAGGGGATATGCTTTTGGGGTTCAAATGGAACGCTTAGGAACGCATATGGCAACATGGGGGCCATGCCCCAGATTCGCATTTGGGAGGGAATATGCTTTTGGGGTACATGCTGTGAGCCATGGGTGCCGAACGTGACATGTGTTGTGGCAGCATGACAGTGCATGGTTTGAGGTGTGTGCATGCTTGACATGGCCTGCATATTTGCTGTCTGTTGTGATTACTGGACATGGCATTGGACGCATCGTTATGAGTGGGTGATGGTTGTGTGCCAGCCAACGTATTGCAGTTGTCCCATCTCCTTGGTGTGCGTGCTGCCCTGTGCCATGTGCATCACTGCAGTGCTCGGGGGGTGTGGCCCATGTTGTGTGTTGTTGCTCACAGTGTGTCGTGCGCTTCATTGACTTCTGGCACATGGTTGGTCATGGGCATGTATCTTAGCGTGACTGCTGTATGTGTGGCAGCTGTGCGGATGACATGCCTTTCATGAGACTGGGGCTGACGGATGGGATGGATGGTATGTTGTATGTGCATGGTGTGTCTGTGTGTTTGATGGGTTCAGTGGTGTTCGTGTGCATTTATGTTGTTCCGCTCTGTTGCGTCTAGTGTTGTTTGTCTTACATAGGCGTAGTTGTGGGGTGTGTGGTTGACAGGCAGTAGGGGCTACATGGACAGGACTTCAATGGTGTTTCGGTTGTGTGTGATGAGTTGCACAGTGGCTGCCGTGTGGTACTATATTCAGTGTGGCTTGTGCATGCAGACGTGGCTCCTTGGGTGTTGCTATGTCTGTGATGGGTCATGTGGGGTGTGAGTCTGTTGTTCATGTCCGTGTGCACATTGTTCACTTGTTCGTGACGGTGGGCGGTGCTGCGTGTTCGTCTGCTACGTGACATGTCCCATGTGTTGGTCGTGTTATGGTCCTCATGCCTCCAGTAATCCAGCCCTGTCCAGTTTCCCACCTGCAAGTTGTTCGTGCGTGCACTGTACTGGATGCCACATGGCTCTAAGCGGGGGTGCTCCATGTTGCAGGTCTGTGGGGGTGGGGGGGTGTTGTGGGTCGTGGGGGTGGCTGGACACCCACTGACACCGATTGCTGTGGACCGTGATGTCTGCCTTTCGGCTGTCGTTGTGCACTGCGGTGGCTGACACGTGGCTGTGGGGTGTGGGGGATGCTCCTCCTTGCTGTGCTGTGGGACTGGGGCCTGGTGTGTGTTGTACTTTGGCTGTCCACCGTCCCACCCACTGCACTTTGTGTTCCTGCCACTTACCTGTTACTTGTCAGTTAGTGCAGCTGTGGCGGACACATGGGTGTGGTGGGTGCTCGTTGTGGCGCTTCTGGCATATTTGGGGACCTGTTGGTGGTTACGTGGCTGGCTTAGTGTACACATGTCCCCATGCATCTTACAGTTGTTCGGTTTGGGCTGTGTGTGGTAGTGTCTGTTGCATGTGTGTGTGATGTGTTGTGTATTGTGTGCTGGACATGGGGGTGTTTGTCCCTGGGAGCTGTGGCATGGTGGTAGTGCATGTGAGTACATAGCGGTGTGCTGGTATACATTAGTTTGTACTTACCAGCCTCCACTCCCCCTGTTAATCCGGCGAGGATCTCCGGATGGATTACGACTCGCACCTTCTCCTCCCACGCTTTGAAGGTCTTAAAGAGCGCGGGATTCCCTCCGCCAGTGACGGCAGCCAGCTCTCTGTTTTTGCCCTCCTTCTTCTTGACCAGGCTCTTTACGTCATTCCAACGTTTGTTAATCTCGACTCTGTTCCTGGGCAGGGTCCCGACTGCATTGACCTGGTCTACGATCCGGTTCCACATTCTGTTTCTGGTGGCTAGTGGTGTGTGCTGGACCATGTTCCCATAGATTTGTGGGTACACCTTGATGATCTCGTCGACCATGACCGTCAGCTCCATGGGCGTGAACTTGGGCATTCTTTGTGGTGCCATGGTGTTTGTGGTGCTGGTGCGGTGTGTGTTGTGTAATGTGCAGGGGGTTTGTGGTGCCGGTGTTTGGTGGTGGTGGTGGTGGTGGTGGTGGTGTTTGGTGGTGGTGGTGTGTGGTGGTGGTGGTGGTGGTGGTTGTGATGTGTGCGTTTCTGTGGTGTGCTGCTGTCCTTGCTGTGTCACTGTGTCCTCTCCTCTCCTCTCTGGTTTGCAATGTAGCAAGGGGTTGTGGTCTGTGGGAGTGCTGCTTTTGTACTCACCTATGTGGGTGTGTCCTCATGGTCTGTTGTTTTCAGGTGTGTTGTGTCTGGGGTTCTGGCCTTTGTATTTTTTGTTTGTCCGGGGGGTGTTTTCGGGATGTGTACTGTGCTTGTGTATTTGTGCGTGCCTTGCTGTGTGGACTTGTTGGCCATGTTGTGTGCTATTGGTTTTGTGTGCGGATGGTTTCTGTGCAGGTACGTTGGCGCCATGGCTTCTGCCGTGTCGATTCTCATCGGCGTTGTTTGCGCTGGCGGGCGGTATATTTGTTGTTTTTCCGCGCTCATGTCGGTGCGATCGTAATTTCACGTGCGGTGTGTCGGCCGTGAGGGCGGGCGGTTTTGTGTTGTCGTAGCGTGTTTCCGTCCGTGGCGGGCGGTTTGACTCCGACTCGGACGTTGGCGGGCAGTATTTTGTGTGCTTTTTCCGCCGATGGCGGTTTTCGGTTTGTGTAATCGTAATGGCGTGGTCGGTGTTCAGGCGGTGTGTGCGGGCGGATTTTTGCCGCTTCCATGCCTGGCGGATTTATTTACGCCGGGTATCGTAATGGGCCCTTAATTAATTAATAACAATTAACAAACAAAATAAAAACAATTATTAATAAATTAATTCACACAATAAACACTATAAAATAACATGAAATAAATATAATATTATTTTTTTTAAAAATGTATTAAAATTAATTTACTTCCCACCCTACTCCCCTATCAACCCGCAACCCGCTCCTACACAAATGCACAATTAACACAATTACCAATTAATTAATAATAATTAACAGCCAATTAATAAATAATTAATAATAAATTAATTACCTCAATTAACAATAAAAAATATTAAATGCATAAATATTAATTAATAAAAAATATTAATTAATTAATAAAAAATAAATTACTTCCCACCCTACTCCCCTATCAACCCACAACCCGCTCCTAAAAAATAACACAATTAACACAATTACCAATTAGTTAATAATAATTAACAACCAATTAATAAATAACTAATAATAACTGAATTACCACAATTAACAACAAAACATATTAAAAATATAAATATTAATTAATATAAAATATTAATTAATTAATTAAAATTATATTACTTCCCACCCTACTCCCTATCAACCCACAACCCATCCCTAAAAAAATTACACAATTAACAAAATTATTATTTAATTAATAATAATTAACAACCAATTAATAAATAATTAATAATAAATTAATTGCCACAAATAACAATCAAAATTATTAAATACATAAATACTAATTAATAAAAATTATTAATTAATTAATTATAATTAAATTGCTTCCCACCCTATTCCCCTATAAACCCGCAACCCGCAACGGAACTAAAACGCAATATTTTATCAAAATAAAATTAATAACTTCTAAAAATTATTAATAAATGTATTATAATTAAATTACTTCCCACCCTATTCCCCAATAAACCCACAACCCGCTATGGAACTAAAACGCAAAATTTACTTAAAATAAAATGAATAACTTCTAAAAATTTAATACATATATTAAAAAACAAATGCAATACTTAGCCAAAAAAATAGAACACATACATTTAAAATACATACTAAAATACATAACACTAATATAAACATCGATATTATTAACAACCATATTTTTACAAATGATATTACTGACTTCGATATTAAATAAAACGATATTTCTTACCTGAAAGTCGATATTCTGGTCCACGATATTCTTGCAGGCGATATTCTGGCACTTCGATATTGACAACTCGATATTCTGGCACTTCGATATTCACAACTCGATATTCTGTCTGTGCACCGGGCGTGAGAAACTGTAGACTCAGGGGCCGATTCCGATCTGGGTCGGAAAGCTCTCCGACCGATCCGGATCCGGATTGTTTTCCGACCGAGCCGGACTCCTGCAGTCCGACCGAGCGAGTACGATGCGGCCGTATACTGCCGGACTCGGTTTGGTCGGACTCCCATTGAAGTCAATGGGAGCCGGTCGTACGACGCGTACATGGGCTCCCATTGACTCAATGGGTACGTTGCGCAAAGGGGTGCCCCCTGTAGTGGGTACGCATTGGTGCCATCCGCACCATACATGCATGTATAGGGGGGACCCATGGGTCCCCCCTGTGTCCGACTCGTACGGCTATGGGTGAAGGGGGGTCCGGCACGGACCCCCGAAGTCCGCTTCCCAGAGCTTCTTCGTGTCGGAGGCTCCGACTCGATCCGGCTGTCCGGATCGTGCATCGTACTGGCTCGGTCATAAAACGTCTCCATTGCGTGGTACGAATCGAGTGCGAACGAGTCGGACGGAGCGGTTCGAACCCGGAAACGAGTCGGTCGGCGATTTCGCGTTCATTCGCATCGTACTTGGGCGTCCGGACATCTGTACGACTCGGTCGGAAACAGAGCCTCCGACTCGGATCCGGTAAAGCCGAATCCGATTCGGAGGCCTACCGACCAAGATCGGAATCGACCCCTCAGTGTGTGAAAAAAACATTCACTTTTCATGACATTCACTATAAAACAGCATAAAATAAGCAACTAATATTCGAGTCCATTTTTTCTACAAGTACAATCCTGATCGGCAGGCTTAGTTATTTTGTTTGTTATTAGTGTGTTTAAGCCGTAAAATACTAGGATTAATGTAAAAACAGTAGTAAGCATTTTCAGTTGTGTGGTGTTCTTGTCCTTCCCCATCATGTATAGGCTATGCTATGTACTCCTTTCCTATTCTGTGTCCCTGTTCCATGTTGTTGCCATGGAGTTACATTCCTAGTTAGAACTTAAGAATTTTAGTACTTGAACAGATTGTCAGTTTCTTGTGTCGGTTGTAGGATGAGGTCTTATGATAAGGAGCTGCAATAAAGACCTTACCACAGAACCTACGCCTACCTATCTTTCTTCGGTGTGGGTCATCACCTCATTTTGGCGACGAGCGGAAATCAACCCACTGGCTCTACAGACCTCAACTCAACCCAAGAATTCAAAAGCTCACCTTCACTGCTTTCACGCTGTGTCCTTCCTTTCTTCACCCGGTGTCTCCTGTGGATCATCGCTGCCTCCTGACTCCAATCCTGGAAGTGCTTCATTCTCCTCTCTGAAGTCCTGTGAGTACTTCGTTCGCCCTGCCGGGCCTGCTTTGTGCCGTTGCGGCCTTGTGTTTAACGCTTCCTGGTAACCGGGCTTGCTCAGTACGGTTGCGACCTCGTACTTAGCGCTTCGACGCTGCCTGGCAACCAACTTGCCTGACCAAGCCTGACCCCAGCGTTCAGCATCTGTGAACTCAGAGAGCGTGAGCCTTCCCGCAACCTCCATTCGCTGCACGAGCCTGCCTGCCTTCCACACGTTTTAGAGCACGGCGACGCCGAGAGCCACCCGGGAAGTGTCAGAAAACGTGCCGCCATTTTCAGGTTGTACCTAAGTCCGCAGCCATGTCGCAGTCAAGCGCGGCCTTTGCCAACCACGTTTGATTCTGCCAACCACGTTTGTTTTCCTTTTGGGTGCAATAAAGTTATTTCAACTGTCGTCTCCAATCAGCACTAAGTCATCATATCCTGCCGATTCTTCAACTGTCTGCTTGCTTATGTACCCCTGGTGAGTCTCTCACACTTCTCCTATGACTTCCTTAAACATGAGAGGGTAATACTGCTCTTCTACATTTACTTTGATAAGCCCCACCTTGTGCGACTCTTACTGTTGCCTTCCATACATTTCTTTATTATATACCGAGGCGCTGCTCAACTGCTTCTCAGTCATCGCTGACCTGCACGTCTTCCACGCTCATCACGCTGATCAACACAGCTTGGGTATCTACAAACTGTTTTCGTCCTGCTGCAGGTCTTCCACGCTGATCACGCTGATCAGCACAGCTTGTGTATTTACGCCGAATGATGCACCTGTCCTGTTTTCATTGTATTGTACTGCAGATTTGCCTGGTTTCTATGTGACACGCTGATCTGCACAGCATCTGTTTACAATTGGGGTCACTGATCCACACAGCTTCTGTTCATATTCTAATAAGCACAACTAGTGTTTTTCGCAATTTTAATTTTACTGCTTTGCAAACGTCTGTTGTACATCTTTGCGTCTCTTCTCATAAGTAATCCTCTCCAAGGGCCATGCAAAATGTCACTCCTCCTCCGTTTTCTCTCTCCGCTCCTGGTGATCCTCCCATACCCTGGTTAAAGTGGAAAAAGGTATTCTCCAACTACGCAAGGGTTTGCGGTACATCGCTAAGTGCAGAGAGGAAATCTTCCCTTTTTCTACATTGCCTGGGTTCGGAGGGACAGGAAGTGTTTGAGCATCTTCCAGACCTTCCTGACAGTGAAGCTGACTCTCTCAATGAATATGAAATCTGCATAAAAAAAATGGACTTGCATTATGTTCCTAAAGTGAGCATGATTTTAGAACGCTATCACTTTGGGAAGAGGATGCAAAGGCACGAGGAGTCTGTTGAGCAATACGTCACGGCTTTACGCAAGCTCGCTTCAACATGCTCCTTCGCTGGCAGTCTGGATGAAAGACTAAGGGATCAGCTTATGCTAGGCTGTTCTATAGATAAGGCAAAAGACAGTCTTTGGCAAAAGACAATCCCCTCTTCAAGAGGTGGTTACTACAATGAAAATGCATGAGCACTCCAAAGCCTGCGTTGAAGCTATTCGCAAAGATACAGAATGTCATAAAGGTACCACCGCTGATGTAAAAGAAGTTAAAACCCCATCAGCAGACAAATCACACAAACCCACTCCACAAAGCACTTCCATTGCTTCTAAGTCTACACGTTCCTTTACAAACATCACATCTTTTTCTGTAAAGTGCTTCCGTTGTGTGGAACTCAGGGCATGTAGCTAATTTTAAAGACTGTCCTGGGTGGAAGACTGTTTGTTCTATCTGTAAGAGGAAGGGTCATTTTTCGAAATGCTGCAGATCTAACAGAAATCAAAAGAAAGTAAGGCAGGTAGATGTTTACGACCAAGATGATGATGGTTTGTTTATTTGTCAAGTCAACGATCAAGAGGTTGAGGGTCCCATGGAACATGTTCTAATTAATGATAAGTCTGTTAAGATGTTATTCGACTCAGGAGCTAAAATTACCCTTGTCCCTAAAATGTTTTATGAGAAACATTTGTCTGGAAAAGTAAAGCTGTCCAAACCGGACATTGTCCCAAGAGGCTATGGAGGAGAAATAATTAATTTGTTGGCCTATTTTATGGGTACCATAGACTTTAAAGGAAGAATAACTGCAGGGAAAATATATGTATCCATGAAAGGAGATTCCCTTATTAGTTGGTCTCATCAACGTGAGCTTGGTGTATATCTTGATCCAAATGAGTCTCCTTCTGTTTGTTTAAGAGAACCTCCTTCAGTTGCTGCTGTCACTGATCGCAGCACGTGGATTACTAAGTTTCTAAGGGTGTTTGATAATACTCTGGGTTGTCTTAAAAATTATGCACACTTGATCAAGTTGAGACGTGATGCCATACCTAAGGTGGCGAAAGTTAGAAATGTACCTTTGTTAGTTAAAGACAGAATGAGGTCTGAATTAGACAAATTGTTAGAGAATGGTGTCATACAAGAGGTTGAGGCCACTGAATGGGTCTCTCCGGTGGTGATGGCCCGCAAGGCCAACGGAGAGGCAAGATTATGTATTGACCTCAGAGAACTCAACAAAGCTGTAGTTGTCGATCGCTATCCGCTACCAAACATTGCTGAAATGTTGTCCTCTTTGGGTGGTGCCTCCCACTTCTCAACATTGGACCTCTCCTCGGCCTACCACCAGGTCAAACTCCATCCCTCGTGCCAAGATCTGACGACTTTTATCACCCCGTTCGGGACCTTTAAATTCCTCAGGATGCCATTTGGCCTAATATCGGCTGCATCAGTGTTCCAAAGGGTGATGGAGAACATTGTGGGTGGCATTGAGGGCGTCAAAGTCTACCAAGACGATGTTCTTGTTCATGGGGTGAATTTGCAAGAGCATGATTCTAGGCTGAAAGAGGTTTTGTCCAAATTGCAAGACTCAGGTCTCACCCTTAGGTTAGACAAGTGTAAATTCGATGTTAGGGAGATTGAATATCTGGGTCACCTGGTGTCTGGCTCAGGTATCAAACCTAAGCCGTCCTTAGCTGAAGCCATCTCCAATCTCAACTATCCTGTGAACAAGGAAGAGCTAGTCAAATTTTTAGGGATGGCTGAATTCTACAATAAATTTGTCCCCGGCTTTGCACAAAAAACGGCTCTGCTCAAAAAGGGACGTGAATTCATTTGGGACAAATCTTGTTGTGACGAGTTTGACCTCATCAAGAGTTGCTTGAACAAGGCTCCTAATTTATCTAGCTTTCATCCTGCAAAAGAGTCATTCATTATGACGGACGCTAGTTCTAAGGGGCTGGGTGCTGTTCTCCTCCAACCTGGCGAACATACTGACAATACCATTCTATTTATTTCCAGGCCGCTTAGAGGTGCAGAGTGTAACTACTCTGTGATAGAGAAAGAAGCTTTGGCTGTCTACTGGGCAGTTCGGAAGCTCAAAAAGTTTCTTTGGGGCAAGCATTTCTCAGTGGTCTCAGATCACAAACCTCTAAAAGAGGTGTTTGAAAACAAAGGTATTGATAGTGTTTCCCATAGAATTAGGAAATGAGTAGTGGCTCTACAAGATTTCGAATTTCATGTCTCCTACTTACCTGGGGCAAGCAATATCCTTGCGGATTGTTTGTCTAGGCTCAGTGGCTCAGAGATTCCTGATGGTGATGATGATGACTGTTTTGTTGGTGAAGACTCTGGGGAAGACTTGAGAGTGTGTGTTGTGACTGAAGGTGTAGTGACAGAGGGTGAATGGAAGGCAAGTCTAGGGAATGATCCCATCTTACAACGGGTCATCACCTATGTACGTGATGGTTGGTGTGAGAAGCGCGATTGTGATGACCAAGTCAAAGGGTTTTGGTGTGTGAAGGAGGAGTTGTCATGTTCGAATGAGTTGCTCTTCAGAGGCAGTAGGCTTGTTGTTCCCTCAGACTTGCATGACAAACTGGTGGAGTGTGCCCATGCTAGTCATATGGGCATAGCAAAGACTAAAGAAAGACTTAGGGAAGCCTATTGGTGGCCTGCGATGGATGTCCAGATTGAAAGATTGGTGCGCTCTTGTTCACAATGTGCCAATAGTGATAAGATTCTTAAGTGTAGGACTCAACCCATGGTCATCAGACAGCAAGCTAGTGGTCCCTGGGTTGATGTCGCTGTAGATATCCTGGGTCCTGTGAAGGTCAGAACTCAGGATCGTTATGTATTGGTGTGCGTGGACATGTTTTCTAGGTGGCCCGTGATTAAACTGGTCAATTCGGTGGACTCGTCTTCTGTGATCTGTTTTTTAGATGATCTCTTTGCTAGTGAGGGGTTGCCAGCTTCTGTGTTGACGGACAATGGGGTACAATTTACCTCCGGTGCGGTGGAAGAATTTTTGAGTGAAAGGGGCATTACCCATAAGCGCGCTGCCCTGTACCACCCTGAATGCAATGATGTGGTCGAAAGATTTGTAAGAGTGCTTAAGGAGACTATGCAATTGGCTCTTGTCTCTAGTTGTAACTGGGAGGAAGCCATTAAAAAAAAAAGTATGTGAATACAGGTTCACCCCACATTCATCTAACGGGGTTTCTCCTTTCACGCTGTTTAAAGGAAGGGTGGCTAGCACTCAGGTCAATCCTCTCTGGGTTACCTCTAGAAGGACGGAAGTTGGGGGCGTGATTGACTGCACTGTGGGATGGAAGGATCGCGAGCTACAGAAGATGGAGAAAAGGGAGCTCAAGTTTGATGTGAGAAAAGCTGTGAAGAAGACTGTTGTTCAAGTTGGGGATTGGGTTAAAGTGAGACTCCCTGAAAGAAGGGCTGGTAGGTCGAAGTTTGGACAACCAATAAGGGTTACCAAACTCCTGGGCAACGCAGAAAAACCCCAAGATCACAGAGTATGGAATCTCAACAGGATAGTCAAGTGTCCTTCCAAATGTGTTGAGGAGAACTTCTCCAGTGGGCCGTCTGGTCCACCTTCTGCTCCTCCATGTCCTGTGGAAAGGAGACCTAGTAGGATGAAGAAAATTCCTCTTCGTTTAAGAGATTGCATTTAGTGTTTTTCATGCATTTATTGACTGCATTTTGTGTATTTCATTTATTCATAAGCTATGCATCTTTTTCTTTTGTTTGTTATTAGTGTGTTTAAGCCGTAAAATACTAGGATTAATGTAAAAACAGTAGTAAGCATTTTCAGTTGCATTAAATACGTCAAGTAAGACTGTAAGACACATTAGCGCCCCGGTTGAGTGGGGCTATGATTGATTTGTGGCAGTAGTGGAATATCTCTGAGCAATTCTTATGATAAGCCACGATCCCATAATATAGTTAGACAAAGGCTCGTAAATAGTTGGCAGGTCTGATCTGGCGCAAAGTGCTAGTGCATCTGTGCAAGATGTAATTGAGAATTGTTTGAACAGTGGGATGAGACATTTTGTATGTAGATGCTAAGTTTTGGTACAAAATAGCATAAAGTGAGTTATAGACTCCTTGCCACCCATTGTGCAATCACAGAGTTTAGAGGTGGTACAGTCACTGGAAAATTTGTCAATGGACGTTTTGATGGGTAGAATATCTAGATGAAATTTTAAATATAAAGTGTGGCGTGCGTCAGGGCTGATGTCATTCAGGTATTGTTCCATGCCCAGGGTGCGCTTTGTGTGCAAATAATTACAAGATAGGGCGGAAGAACACACTATCCCAATGTCTGTCTTAAGTTTATTATGTAAAATACTTCCTTTACCATGGCAGCGGTGGTACTGTTGATAATGACTGGATCGGACCATAGTTGCTCAAGACCAAGATTTTGGAGACAACTTCTTACTAGCATGGCCATGGTTTCCAGTTTTCTGTTTTTACTCATTTTTACAGATAAATACAGACAGAAAACAGTCTATTTCCTGTCTATATTCATTTCTAAAAGATGAAAAAAAAAGAAAATATTACTTCTTGTAAGTGATTCTCTTTGTTCTCCTTTATGGATTCCAGACCAACTGCTAAGCAGATAGGCAGCATGAGTATTTAAAAACAGGATCAGATTCCCACAAGTACACGCTTATGTTAACATATATTTGTAAATAAATGGTAATATTTACCTGTGAATGCTTTGTTATATTTGGCTGCTTAATTTGCTAAAACGCAACAGGCATCAAAGCATGAGTGCATTTTTAGCAGTTAAATAAATGTGGAAATATACCATTCTACGACATTTATCCTCAAAACATACAATACATTTGGATGAATACCAATGAAATGGCCCAAAAATAAATATGAATAAATACAGATGGAAATGTTAGAAAAATAAATACCCAAAAACTGGGAGCCCTAGTTATGATTAATTTTTCCAGCAGAGGACACTTGAGTACTGATCTCAAAAAGGACTCTCCATGCCGGTTGTGGTTTAATCGTAGCCAAAACAGTACCGGAGCAAGGACTATAAGCTCGGAGATAGGAACCATGCCTGTTTCCCGGTACAGGGGGGAGAAGTGGTGTGCCAGGGTTCAGGTGTAGTAGTGATTTCAAGAATGTGTTTTCCAGCGTTTGGAGCTGCTTACTGTTACTGTACCCCCAGAGCCCTGCTTCTTAGCTAGCTGTGGCCACTGCTTTTTGCTTGCATACTTGGAGCATGATGCTCAATGAGTGGCAGCCCATTCTTAAGCCTTAAAATTGCGTTGGCAGACTGCTGTAGGGTGGCAGCTGCTTTGTGAACGTGGGCACGCCAGGACAACTTGTTGTTGAAGGAGATCCTTAGATAGTCGTAGACCTTGATTGTTTCGAGTACCTTATCAGCAATTCTTGGAGATTTTATCAATGGTGGGGATAGTCCCAACGGCATTACTTTTGTGTTTTGTTTACTTATGACAAGATCTTTTGCCTACAGTAGTTTTCAACTCTATTCAATGTCCTATGCAGCTCGTTTTGTGTGTAGAATAGAATTACTGCGTCATCCGCAAACAGGAGCATAAGTATTTTTTTGTTGCCCAGCTTCAGTGCGTCTGTATCCCCTTCAATTAAAAGTTCCTCTGAGTCATTCAAATAAAGAGAAAATAGCAGCGGGGCAAGGACATATCCCGGGCGTACCCCTGAGCAGATGTCAAAATAAGGGGTACATTCTCCTCCTCCTCCATAGTGGATGCAAGCAAGCCTGTCTTCATGCAGTGCTTTGATGGCTTGCAGGAGGTTTGTGTTTCAGTTCCTTGTTTCTTTAGTGTTTCCTATAGTTTGACTTTGTTGAGCAGATCAAAGGCAGATTTAAGATCGATGAAAGACAGGTAGAGAGGATGCTTAATTATCTTTGTGTATTTGACGCATATCATGAAAACTTTTGTGACTTGATCGATGGTACTGATGCCCTTGCGGAACCCTGCCTGGGCATCTAGGAGAATTGTGCTTTTGTCTACCCAGGCCTGCAGTCTGTTCAAAAGGACCCACCTGCAGATTTTCCCGGTGCTGTCCAGTAGTGAAATTCGTCTGTGGTTGCATGGTAGTAGCTTGCTCTCTTTTTTGTGGAAGAGAACTATAATGGCAGGTCACCAGGAGCGTGGAATGTTGTTTGTTCTTAAGACTGAGCAGAATATCATGGACAGAGCTACAGACCAGGCCTTGTGGTCTGAGCGAAACATGTCGACTGGTACACAGTCCGGGCCGGGTGCTTGGTTGCCTTCTGGTCTGGCATTGCTCTTTCTACCTCTATGGCTTATTCCATTAGCAGGGGAGTACTGTAATCAGGCAGTACCTGCAGCTTTTGGTGCTAGGGTGAGCCAGCAGTATCTTGTGTCAGATAGGAAATCGAGGTACACTCCCCAAGGCACATTTCTTTGCGATGACAAATAGCCAAGGCCAGTGCTTAATTAGTGCTGGTGCTTGCTGATGCTTGGCACTGGAGCTTATTTCAAAACACTGGACTTACTAATGAAGTACGCACTATGGTACTCTCTGTCTTTTTCTGAGTAAAACTCATCTAGAAACTGTTGAACGTTCTTAAAAAAGAAAATACAACCATGGGCCCATACCATCTATATAGCCTGAGGAGACCTGAAATAGTCCAAAATATCACACTTGTATTGCGTCAACCATGGTGGCCACATGAGGAATACCTTGGGCCTTGGCACTTACATTTTTACAAAATAAGTACTGGGCAAGGGTATGGTGAGTAAAATGTTTGATTTTGCCAAAATTATCGCCTGGTTTCATTTTATGTTAGTATTACACACACAACCAGGTGATACTAGTTTAGTAGATCTGGCTTTGCATGGAATCCTAGGGGTATTTAAACTGATCCTGCCTCATTATGCCCCCTTTGCATACATAATCTGGGGGTTGGCACAAGTTGCCACAACTGTATTTGGCACTATCCTGTCATTAACCTCTGGTTCTTGCTCATGAAAGTTGACTGACCGTACCCTTTGCACCACCCATTCTTGAGTGAGCACCCACGCAAAATATAAGTAAATCTAGCCCAGAGAATATTTCAAAGTTTACATATTTACAGTATGGCACACAGGCGTATCGGGGAGAGCATGGAAGTGCAGAAGCAGCTAGAATAACCCATTATGCATTTAAAACACAAGCTCTGTCAGTTCCAGGAACAGGGTGACCGCTCACACTGTCATTTTTTCACCGATGTTGATTGAAACCATCAGAGGTTTCATAGATCCGCCAACAGCGGTCCCAGTCCCGTTAGCCTATTTGTAAATGCAGCTTTGTCTGAAGAAAGGGTTTCAGGCTTAATGTCACTGTGCTCACATGAGGGCATAGAGTCGGAGACAAAAGAACCCAACTCACTCACTTGGTAACTCCAGCCATGTCACACGCCCACCACTCATACAGCAAAATACATTTACTGTGTGCAGCCATTCTGCTATTGCTTTACAACAGCCTTTAACCACATCAGAGTGCTCTGTGCATCACGACGTGAGTCAACACGATGTGACTTCGCCAGCACAAAAGAAGTCGACAGACAGATTTATAAGCATAGCCCTTTGGAAAGCGAAATTCTATGATGTAAAAGGATGTAATTCAGAGTTATGTTCTAATATTTGATCTCTACTGTCTTGCCAAAGTTGGAAAAATGTTGTCATAAAAAATGAGACTTTTTGAATGTATTATTTCTGGCTGCAAACTAAAGCTTTCCAGCGGATCCGGTCTCAATGGTCGCGGGATGTGATTTCTCACTGTTACACTGAGTTAAATTACACATATAGCATTCAAATATATTGCACCAAGGCGATTTTTATATTGTGACATTTCGCATAACAACAAAGTAAAACAGGAAACAAATGCACTGATGTATATGGGGAAACAGTGAGAATTGAGAACCTGTAGACACAGCCAGAGAGAAAAATTCCCAATATTTTGTAATGAACGCTGCCGCATGGCTTCAAATACGGATAGAGCGGCCATTTGAAAGGTTTTACTAGAAAGTGACAAAAACTTTTTGAAAGAGTTGGCTTTAGGACATCGTTATAACTGTGCAGCACTGGATGTTGTATTTCAGTAATGCTTTTACTGCCTAATTCCGAAACACAGGGAAAGTCGCACACAAAACATAATAAAAAATGAATGTTGCACTAGTCTCAAAGAGATGGCAGGTAGTAAGCAGGGCAATCCAGGTAAGAAAAATATATTTACTCAGTCCTGCATCGTTAAAAAATAACCAACACTGGGCATTCCAGAATGTTGCATTGTTTGATGATGTCGGCATCGGTTTTGAGGTGTATTTTACCATCACTTACTGACCTTTAAGAGCTTGCTGCTGCTGATATAGGTGATGACCGGATCACAAGTTCGAATCCTGGCAAGGCTGTCTCAGCCTTTAGAGATTACTGAAGTACTAGTACCAAGTTAATGTTGTACATTTAACTATTTGGCTGCTAAGTCTTTCCCTGGTACAAAAAAGCCCTTTTTTTGATCCTTGGGGTTGTTTGTGCTTAAACCTTCACAATATTTTCCCCACAAAAGGTATCCATGCCAAATATGTGTCCTTTTTTCCACCATACTGGAGATTCCAACGGTAACCAGCGTCTGTAGATTCCCATGGAGGGAACTTAGAAAATAATCAAAATATAGCTAACTTTGTTTTTTTGGGAACAAAGTGCTGTGCTTAAAAAGTATGTTTTTTTTCATAGGAAAATAGCATGAACCAAAGGTTTAAAGGTTTGCTGTACTAGGATCACCATCTTTCCAACAAGCAGAGTTATAGCAAAAAACGATTTTTTTACAACAGGTTTTGCACTTTTTTTTTAAAGTAGTCTAACTTTCCTATTTTATTGTGGTTTAAACTTACTTGCAGTTTGTGGTGGAAACAGGAGTGAAACTCGTTGATGATCCCAGAAAGTTATACATTTCTGAAAAGTAGACACAATTTCGAATTCAGTGAGGAGTCATTTGTGTAGATCCCTCAAGGTTTTCCCATAGAAACGAATTGTTCAATTAAAAAAAATAATGAACATGAGTAGGAAAAATTAGCTATTGGTGACAAAGTTTTCATCTGTAATTTTTTGTCATGAAATCAATTTGCAAAAGCAAAATATGCTTGTCTGATAGACACTTCTAATTGCAGGGATATATAGTGTTGGTAGGTTCCCAATGCACAGAGGCAACAACTGAGCTGCAGTCTATCATGATTTTTCATTGTGTACTGACCATGCAATTGATATGGTAAAATATAATGAATGAAAAATGGGTGTTAGAAATGGGGGTCTCTAGTTGGCAATGGCTGGCCACTGTCCAAGTAGGGACCCTTCTTCCTAAGTCAGAGTGAGAGGGCTACCCTCTTTAATACCCCTGCTCAACCCTGTGGTAACGTAGCACGAGCAGGTAGGCTTATCTCAGAGGCAGGGTGTGAAGCATTTATGACCATACACAGTAACACAGTGAGGAACACTACAGAGGGACCCCACACAAGTAGTTATAAAAAATAAGTATCTTTATATAAAGGCAGATTTATCACAAGACCAATAACTGTAAAAGCCACAATACTGTCAAAAATAGGATAGCTGTTGAAGGGCTGTCAAAGATAGTTCAAAGGTTGCAAGAATAAGGTTCAAATTCAAGGCAGGGGTCTCTGCGCCCCTTTCTCGTTCAGAGGTTGCAAAAATAAGGTTCAAATTCAAGGCAGTGGTCTCTGCGACCCTTTCTCTCATAAGACTGTCAAAAATAGGATGGCTGTTGAAGGACTGTCAAAAAATAGTTCAAAGGTTGCAAGAATAAGGTTCAAATTCAAGGCAGGGGTCTCTGCGCCCCTTTCTCGTTCAGAGGTTGCAAAAATAAGGTTCAAATTCAAAGCAGTGGTCTCTGCGACCCTTTCTCTCACAAAGTACCTGGGTTTAGTAGCAAAACCAACAAAATGTCGCAAAGAAGTGGTAGCGATGATTCTCGGCACGCGAGGCCGGCGATGCGTTGAAATGCTTGCCGCAAGGGAGGATGATGCGCCGATCTGCGTGATGCGTGCGGAGACACTGCGACCAATTTCTGCACGCTAGGCCGCCGATGCGATGACTTTCTTGCCGCGAGGGAGAAGTCGATGCGACGATCCTGTTGCGCTGTGCGATTGTGTTGCGATGCGAAGAGATGACGCTCCGCGAGGGAGCGACAAAATCCGGTGCGATGCGATGAAAATGGCGGACGCACGGCGTCCGCAAAGCGATGTCTTGAAGCGATGATTTCTTTAGGGGTTGCGAGCGCTCGGCGACAGCAGCGCGATGATTTTTCCAGTGCGTCTCAGCTGCAGCGGCTCGCAAAGGGGCGTTAGCGATGGTTTCGTGTTGCGAGCACCCAGCGGCAGCAGCGCGATGATTTTTCCAGCGCTCTCGGCTGCAGCGGCTCGCAAACGTGCGTTAGCGACGATTTCCAGCACTCTTTTCTCTGAAGCAAAACTAGAGGCCCTGGAACTCACAGGAGCCTCATCAGCAGATAGCAATCCTCGCAGGGAGGAAGCAGGAGGTTGGTGGTGGAGTCAGATGTGCCTGAGACTCCAGCAGGAGGCTAGCTCTTTTCCTAGCCCTTGGGTAATTGCTGTAACAAAAATAAAAGTTCTCTCAAAAGTTCATTTTCCTCTTCTTCAAGGTCCAGTGGTCACTGGTGCAGGCCAGTGCAAGAAACAACACACAAGCACAAGGACAGTCACTTCCTGCAGATTCCTCCAGTGGCACGGACAGAGTTTCCTCTCCAGATCCAAAAGCAATACAAAATGTAGGGGCTTGAGCACAGATATTTATACCCCAAAAGCCTTTGATCTTTGATGCTACCAGTCACTGAACCTAGCCAGAACCAGTTCTGCTCAGGCCTGGAGCACTTTGTTTACCAGGCTGCATTCTTCCTTTCAGAAAGAGGGGTCTGCTAGCAGACACACAGTAGGAGGTGGAGCCAGCATTCACCTTGCCAGGCACAGCCCTATTCAGGTCAAGGAGCCACCCCTCCCCACACTCTAAATGCAGATCTCTCTATTCAACCCAGGTCTGACTCAGCCTGCCCTGCCCCTCTACAACCAGACAGCCAATACACATAACAGCAGAGCACACTGGAAGTGCTTAGGCAAGAAAATACCTACTTTCTAAAAGTGGTATTTTCAAACACAGAATATAAAAATAAACTTCACTAAAAGATGTATTTTAATATTCTGAGCTCAGGCATACTAAATTCGTTTTTCTACCATGTTCCTGGGGTCAGTTAGGACTATAGAATGTAATAGTCAAACTGCCCATTCTAGCCTATGAGGAACAGGTAGCCTTACAGTAGTGAAAAACGAAAGGGGCATAATTCACTACCAGGACATGCTACACACACCAAGGCATGTCCTACCTTACACATACAATGCACCCTACCATAGGGGTGACTTACAAGATGCCAAGGGAAGGTTCAGGGGCTGGGAAGTGGGTGCACTTCACAGCCAAGATGGCAGTTCTGGACTGCACACAGACACTGCAGTGGCAGGTCTGAGACACACTTTACAAGCTGCTTCTGTGGGTGGCACACATCAGTGCTGCAGGCCCACCAGCAGCATTTGGTTTACCAGCCCTGGGCACACACAGGCCACACTACTAGGGACTAACAGGTAAACCAAATAAGCCAATCAGGGATATACCAATTCACATAGTCATATTTACAAAGGGGGAGCATATGCACTTTAGCACTGAACAGCAGTGGTAAAGTGCCCAGAGTCATAAAACCAACAGAAACAGGTCAGCAAAAATACAGGAGGCAGGCAAAAAGTTTTGGGGTGACCCTGCAAAAAGGGCCATTTCCAACACAACCCCCTTCCAGCCAAAACGCAGGGTAGTCCAATCACTACTTTGATGGGCTTCCCTGCTTCGGGCGATAGAACACGGAACTGGCCCGCAACTGCAGGGGCATATGGCAGCTCTACTCCAATCTGAACCCTGGTGGATCCCTCTGTCCACACTCCTAGGGCCCACTAAGATAACCAATGGGGAACTCTTCCCCTCACCTGTGGATACCACCTGTGCCGCATCTAACCTTAACTGGCCCCCAGGTGTGTCCCAACAGATAAACAACAAGCCCTAGTAGTCACTGACAGTAGTCAGTGATAAAATCCAAGCCCTATACCTCTCAGGGCTCTCAAACTTTTGTGGCATCAGAGAGTGCGGGGCAGTAACCCCAGGTGTCTGGCACCTTTTGTCCACTCTCCCTCCTGTCAGGTCAGGCAACGCGTCCTGACACTGACCCACCAGCCCTGGGCCTGTACCCAACGGGCGGGGCCAGCGACTGGGGTGGGCTCCCCACACCCGGTCCTTCTCTTTGGGGCTCGGTACCCTCCCACTTGGAGCGGTACCCCCTCCAGAATTGTCAGGGCACCTGAGGCAGGTGTCCTGCATAGTCCGCCCACCAGTTCAGGGGTTCTATCCTGCAACTGGTATCCCAGCATAGGGTCTGTACCCTTAGACTGGGCGGAGGTCAGGGGTGAGGCTGCCCTCTCCCCGCCCCCTTTACTGGGGCCCGGCACCCTCCCACCTGGAGAGGTGCCTCCATAACACAAACCGGGAGGGGCACTGTTAGCAGTTGCCCCTTCCTCCAGATCAGGGGGACACCCTGAACCTGGCCCCCCAACCTAGGGTCTGTACCCTTAGGCTGGGCCTGTGCCTGGCAACCCAGGACTTCTGGGGAGGACACCAATTCCCCCAAGGAAAGCACACTCCTCTAGAGTTGTGCGACAGTCTGCCTGGCACACCAGGACTTCCTGGGGAGCACACAGGCCCCCTCAAGGAAAACACACCCCTCCACCAGTTCAGGGCTTGGACCCTGCAACTGATCTACCAACCTGAAAAAACCCTTAGGTTGCACCGGGGTCAGAGGCGAGGACTCCCTCCCTCTGCACCCCCTTCCAGCATACTGCACCCTCCCACCTGGAGTGGTGCTCTTAGAAAAAAAAATGGCCGGGACACTGCTTACAGTGGTCCCTCCCTCCAGGTCAGACAACACCTGGACCTGACTTACCATCCCAGGGACCAACCCCTGTGGTTGAACAACTGCCTGGCCAACCAGGGCTTCCTGAGGGTGACACATACCTAGCGTGTCGTGTGACAGTCTGCCTGGCACAGGGCTCACGACCTCCTGTCCCTCTGACAGTGCGTGAAGATGCCCCAGGACAGAAGTGGCGTCACCATGGCCAATCCTATGAGGCTCAGCCCTTCTGGCTGGCCCCTGACCCACTGGTTCTTCCACTGGGGACTCTTTCCCCCCCTCACCCTCACTCTGGCCTTCTGCACCCTCCCAACTGGAGCGGTACTGCCAGACACTAGAACTGCTGGAGGTCTGATTACAGGCACTCCCAGCTCACCTAACACGGGGGGACCCCCTACAATGGACGGTCCATCCGGACAGACTAGGCTCCCTACCTGGTGTTCCCTCATGGAACCATCCAGTCCTGGAGACTGAGGTTGGGGCACTTCGGGACCTATCCCAGTCTCACCCCTGCTCCCACGAGACAGGATGTGAGGCCCTACAACCTCCTCACAACAAGGGGACCCAGCTGTAATACTCCTAACCTTTCCCACCACTC